>JABJVR010029831.1:23455-35189 GCA_025773905.1 Chitala chitala
GTCTTGATCATCAGGTTTTATGGTATCACACCAGTTGGCTTTTATTAATATTTTTTACTTTAACCCAAACGTTTACTAAATTCTTAAGATTTTTTTAAAAAAAAAAAAAAAAAAAAAAAAAAAACGTTATTCTACATCTAGGTTGCACAAAAAAAAAAAATTAATCTGACAGCAAGTGATAAATTACGGAACTTTCAATGCTGATGTCAACAAACCTTGTGTGGTTATATAAAAAAAAAAAAACTACATTGAAGGATTACAATAGCAAAATTCAGTACATTAAGAAGCTTATTTTACTTTGGGCTGTAATACGTTTCATTTAAAGAACTGAACAAAGTACTGTTCTGCCTACAAGCACAGTTAGATAAACTTTCACCTTCGAAAAAGCAGAATTAAATGAACGGTGAGTTTAAAGCTTTCCCTGTCACAGGTAATCTCGGAGGCACGTTAGAACCCTGACGTAAAAGTAAGAACAGATAAATGCAGGGAAGAACTTTAAGAAGGCATTATGGTTTTTAATTAGCCTTCTCACTTAAAAGTTTTTGTGACAGAGCTTTATAACCACCTAAAAGTGGTAGGATTTGATCCCACGATCCCCCATGGATTAATTAAAAGCACTCTGTTATAACACTGAAAATATGCACCACATGCTGGCCACCCAAACTAACAGGAAAGCATCTTAACCTGCACAAATTCCAACTCCCGCACTGCTTTCAAACTTCAAACTCAAATTAACAGCATGTGCTTAGGTTTCAAAAAATAAAAAAGCACACTGCTAAACAAGAAATTCTTTTTAAACTTCTGTCATACTTCTCAAATCAATCCGTATTGAGTTTAAATGATTGCCACCTCCGCTTGGCCAATTCTGCCGGTCACTCACAGGCAGAAGAGAATCTCGGTACGCTTCAATATTTCACGTCCCAGCCAGCAGCACCATGAAAATATGATGAAGACGTCCCAGGCAAGGCCTTTGCTAGCACCCAAAACGAGTGTACTTTTACAACAGAGACCATGCAGGACACCCAGACTCCCCGTTTCAGACTGTTCAAACAAATAACCCAAACGTGTGTCAGGAACGCCTTTCTCAACTGCCCAGAAGGAGCACCCTGTAATTCTACACAGCGCCAAGGGCCCTGCCAGGCACGTCCTACTCAAACACAGCCACATTCCGTCTCATATTAAAGACCATTATGTGTTCAGGGTGTACCACAAGCAGGAGGTAACGGTCACACCTGCCAATGGGAAGAATACAATGACAGCAAAAAGGGGTGAGACGTGGGGCTCCGAGGCTTTGATTACGAGAACAATTTTCTGGCACGTGTGAAAGGATATAATTGGTGCCTTCATTACAGAGCCAGTCAAGCTACTTCTGAACAGGAGTGTTCCTTCAGTATTTATTTATTTTACAAAGAAAAAAATAAAAAAATATAAAAGAGTTCTCAAGAAGACAGCAAAGCAGGTATGTATTTAGAACAGCTAACAGGAAAAGGATCTGTAATCCCCAACACCCCTGCCAATCAGAAACTTGGACTTGGGTGCCCAATGTCACTCTCACTGGTATATGGTGGGAAAACACAGCTGGCCAGTTTCAGCGCTAAAGTCTATTGCTACACATCTCTGACAGGGCATTAACCACACACAGTAAGGCAGCGTGTTCCTCAGTGTGTGTGTGTGTGTGTGTGTGTGTGTGTGTGTGTGTGGTCACCAGCATGTACCTCCTTATCCATGCTCTCCAGGTCCTCCTTGCAGAGTGTATATAGCGGCATCGTCTCCGACATGCTGGGCTGCCTCTTCCTCCGCGAAGGCCCCGGCTGCTCCTCGTCCAGGCCGGACAGGGCCCTGTCCTGGGGGGGTGGCTGCTGCACCGGCCTGCGTGGGACCAAAGAGACACGCGCGTTAGCGAATGCACCGAGACCACAGGTGTTCAACCACCGTGCGTCGGGCCTCCGAAGGAAACTGCGACGGAGCACAGACACTAAAAATAAATGTCATGAGCCGGTTGGACGACGTCACACCTGCAGTGCAGGTTCCCCGAAGTCAACAGCATTCAGTGACACTCGGCTCACTGGCCTTGAGGTTTTTATATATATACGTTTTACCTCATCCCGGAACCACATGCCTGTATCACTCTGTATAAAATCTGCATGAAACGCAGGTGAGCATCTGCTGGACTAAGGTTCGGTGGTTGCCATAGGAACATCCAACCACTTTTTTTGCTCCACTGATGCCAAGGCAATGGGGGGAGAAAAGTCAAAAACGGGCACAGCAATCTGGGGGTGTTAACACGGAGGCACCTGGTACCTGCAAAATCGGGAAGCAATTAATCAAGCGCAGTGCTTCCTACAAACAAGGGGCTCGGGAGAACTGGGGGGGGGGGTCGATAGACCTAAGGACACGGAGGGGTTGTAAACAGCGCAAACAGGCACGTGCAGCTGGAGCTGGGAGGACTGTTGAAATGTGCTGCGGGTGCTCCTTATGGACATAACGGGTGCTCCTTACGTCACCTCAGGGAGGACAGCACCTGTCGTCAGGATGTAGAGCTGACTGATTCCTTCATTTACACCTCATAATAGATGAGAAAATGAAACGATTAGAGCGTTTCATACCGTTTATTTATTTATTTATTTTTTTATTGTCGTGGCAGTCATAGCTCTGATTGATCCAAAGCAAAGGCCGCTGGGAAATTGAATATCTGGCTATATAAACCGAATTTCATTTTGTAATACATGCAAAACTCAGCCAAAAACTTCAGTTAATTAACAAAAACAGAATTAAAAATGCTGGGACTATTGGCAGGAAAGGCAGGTTTCAAAATTACTGTACTCAACATAATTAACATAAAAATTAATGTACAATTGGCCTGGTGGCTCTACTGAGCACAGGTAAATCAATAAACAGTACAGAAACACAACAGACAGCGGCATGACATAAAACAGACCAGCTTCCAACTGGCAATATTTTCGAAACAGCAAGTCTCTTAGTTGACGGAACATTTCTAGACAAGAGTCAGTAAAAACTAACGAAACGCTCATCCTACAAACGGCAGCGCTGACAAACCAGCAAGCGCAGGCCTTTGATCTGATCTGCAACAAATTCGGCTTCTGGGGGTGTCGGCCGTTGGAAGACGCAGGTGTGGATGGATGGCAGCGTTGCTCCTCAGATGTGCAGAACTTGAGGTCCACTCCCTGACACCTACCGACTTCTATCAGCAGTCACACCAGGAGAGCCCCTCTCTTTTAAATGCATTTAAAGTAATTAACGAAGCAGTAATTGAACGCCGTGTGAAAACATCTCAAAGTGTGGCTATACTTTTAAGTACTCCTAATTATCCGTGATTGCTTTAGCGGTCCTTTACACATATAATTGTAATTTAGGGCACTAAAAGCTGTTTTGTTAAAACGTTCTTTATTAAAAGTCTCACAAAAGCCTCATCAGTTGTCACGCACTCTAAACATGAGGGTTTAAACATGGGGGGGGGGGGTTCACGCACATACAGCAGGCTGCCCGAGGCCTCAGTCCGAGCAATTAGCATTCAGCAAAAGGCAGCTGCCGCGTGCCGAGCGGAGAGGAAGGTAGGTGCTGCAGACTGGCTCCAGCTTCAAACGCCCGGCAGGACAGAGCATCCGTTAGCACAGCAGGGGGACTGGTCCCAGCTCGACTCGACGGTAAGCCACGCGGCACAGTGGACTTGCGATGAGATGAGGAGGAGAGACATCAGCTTGGCAACCAAGTCTCAAAACTCAACACCCTCCTTTCATGTGTTGAATTTTTTTCTTTTTTTTTTTTTTTATAAACCGCAGGTTGCAAAGGAAAGTGAACTACACCTGGGCAAAACTGCAGCCATCACTCCCCTTGAACTCCAGCACTGCATAAATAAATAAGCCTGTTTCAAAGAGGCTCACACACAAAAGCAATTTGACTGCACCTGTCTGATTTCCTGTACCCTCCCAATTTTCTCAGCAGCGTCTTCCGAAGCACTTTCTGAACACACAGGTGATGCGGACTGAGTTACGCTCCCGTTTCAAAAAATCTCCCAGGAGAACCTGAGGGGATGTTACGGCTGTTAAGAATGGCTGTTCACATCTGGGAATACGTTTCCTCAACTTTTCTTGACTAAAAGTTTGCCACTGCCAGCACATCTGATGGGGAAGGCTAATGCACAAAACCTAAAAACAAACACGTCAGAAGTATATTATCATTTCAAAACGTTCAGGTGTTAAACTATAATATATAGATCAAAGCATAAATTTGTGAAGTTGTAACAGGTGGCTTAAACGTTCTCCCAATTAATAGCAAAGTTCACATTTGTTACTCTACTGGAACTGTTTAAAATGTACATCTTTGTAAGACGAAATGAGAGTTGGAGGTTTGATATGCTACAGAACAGTAATGTTCTAGACCAGCGTGTCTCATTGTGTGCTCCAGGCGTTCCACAAGAAACCCATCTTCTTGGAAAGATGGATGGCGAAAGAGTATTTGATCAAATGACCAGCACCAGGAGGAGAAAGCAGTAAGTGTTCTTCCATTCCGGATAAAGATCACTTGTCCACCACCCATGTGACAGCTCCAATTCAAGTAACCAATCATGCCGCACAGCCGTTACGCTTAAAAACCAATTCTGTCTACAAAAAAAAGCTCCTGTCAGTCAAACAAACTATTATCGTCCATTAGCATCAAACCCACCGAAGGATTGCTTTTCCTAATCCAAAAATTCACTGACCTTAAATAGCATGAGGAAGCCGAGTTTTTTTGCTGAATAAGTAACACGACTTTGCTTTAACGTATACTAAACCAAGTACGAAATGCATCTCGCGGTATTCGCTTTGACAGATACAAATAAGAAACTGCTGGTGAATTATTGGCAGTCTAAGTGTTCACACAATCTTACATAAACTATAGAGGAAATTAAAAAAAAAAAAAAAAAACTGCTGACAAAACTCTTTATAAGGGTGACCACGCACAGAGACTCTGGTCTCGGGAGTATTTTCCCCAGATTCGTCGTGGTGTTTGCTGACACAACATCACCAGTTTTCACATTTCACATTTGTTCTCACCCTCTTCCTTACGATTTCAGCATTCAGCGAGCGATTCGTCTTGTCTCGTGTCAGGGAAACAGCCCAATAACTGATGAAAATTGCTAATCATTGCAGCTCGCAATTCGAAACCTGTCACCTCGCTCATTTTATTTCTCTCAGATTAATATTTAGAAGCAATGACTAATGTCACAACGTGATGAGATCCAATCCAAAATCCAATCTGGCAGAAGGGGGGGGTGCATACAATTTAAAGCCTATAGCTTTTCAAAGAAGTGCATTAAATAAACAGGACCTGCTGACGAGACGTTTTACATGTCGGTATTTTTCAATAATCAATTCTAAACAAAACGAACATTTACGCTGCTGAAAACAAAGGAAAAATACCTTAAAACGGTCTCTCGCCTCAAAAGAAAAAGTGTCAGGCTAAGCTGACACGGAACAGCGGTGGGACAGGGTAGTTCACAGGGTCGAGAACGGACGCGTGACGTCAAGACTCTGAGGTTAACTCCAGGTGGACGCAGCTGACCTTAGAGAAAACTGCCTCGGGGAGACGCGGTGACGAGTTAGCGAGTCAATAATATAAAACTGGACACGACTGCAGCCGCCTGGGATAAACTTTCGCTGTGAAAATGGGCAAGAATGCAGACATCTGCAAACAGACAGAGGAAGCAACAGTGCTTTCAAATTATTCTTCTTCAATAACACAACGTCTTGTGTAACGGTTAAATAACAGCTCGTGTTGTACTGCGGGTTAAATAAAGCAGCCCTGTGATATATACCATTTATATTCTGTTTGCAGTTGGTACTAGTGGTATGCACACACAGCAAAGAGGCACCCATTGTGATGGACCATATAAGCCTGATTGGCTGACCTGCAGGGGGCAGGGCCAGGGGGAGGCGTGGCCTGCATCATACCTGAAGGAGGACTGACCCCTGTGCAGGGACAGCGGTGCCCCAGAGACCTGGGGGTAGGGAGGCAGGGACGAAGTCGGCGGGCCCCTCCGGATCAGCTTCCCGGTGACAGGGTCGTACGTCCGCACCTGCGGGGCTGGCAGCAGCTTGGTGGGCACAGGTGTCGGCTGGAAGGGGGCTGATTGGGCGGGGCCTTGGATGTCTGGAAAAGTGGCTGGACTGCTGCTTCTGAACATTAAAAAGCACACAAACCAAATGAATAATCTGATAACGTGTTGCAAGGCAGACAGACCAGCTGTTCCTCTATTGATTTTTACAGATAATTAGGACAGGTGTGAAGGCGTGGATCACCTCTGCGTTTTGATGTAGTCATCCTTAAGTGGAAAGAGCTGCTCTTCCACCAGCTCCCAGCGTTCCAGGCAGGCCCACAGCCAGTCCGGGTTCACCACATGCAGTTGCCGGCAGGCCTGAGCCTGGCGCACCTTCTCTGTGCCTGACGGGGGGGTGGGGGGGTGGGGGGTGTACCATCAGCCAACAGCTCGCCTCCACTGCCCCTGAACACCTGCAGCTTCTTCTCCACGGCCACACGTTTAAGACTCCGTTGTTTAGCCGCTCTCTGCCTTTGCTGATCCATGTTCTGGGGCGAGCGCCTTCAGCACAGAGGCTGCGTGCTAACAGCTACCCCATGCGTTTTGAGAGAAGAGCTAATCTTAATTGATTGAAACTCTGAGACATGCACGCATTTGCTAACCCAGCTTTGTGCAAGGTACCTGTGACCTTGGCTGCTGTCGTTAATGCTACGAGGACGTTAACTGCCAAAGGGCACCCTGGAGTTTCAGCTGCTGTGAGAATTCCTTCAGGTAAAGGGTTCCCGTCACTTCGGGGAGCGATACTTTAAACAGAACAAGAATTCACTGCCAGCCCGATATCGCTTTGCTCTGATCAGACCGGGAGATTGACAGCGAACACAGAGGAGCCTGAGGAGTCAAGGGATACAGGGCCACCTGAAGAGCGGCGTGCTGAACATCTGCACCTGCTCCGTGGCCTGGTTCCCCTTTGAAGTTTTACAACTAAACTAAGTAGGGAAACACAAGGTCAGGACATGTGCGGACATGGCGGGAGCCTGGCCGGTGGTGACGTTCCCGACCAATGGAAATCTGACCACCTGTGCAGGTTTTAAACATGGCCAGGGAGTTAAAACCGCCTTTTATGAGGTACTAAAACAATTAACATTTAAGAGGCACCGCAAAAAGACTAAACAGCAGGTCTGCGTGCAGCATGACAGCACAATGGCATCCAGAGAGAGGACCACGGCGACTGGCTCCGCTTCACACCCTCGCCGGCAGAGCACTGAAGCAGCTACATCAAAGCACCGACATGTTAAAAACCTCACCAGAAAAGAGCACGAAGGCCAGCGTCTCCATATGCATTTCTGGTGCAGCCTGCCGTTAAGATACTTTTACATGTGCGGCGCATCCATCTTGCTGACATGAGACTACGGGAAAGTTGACAGAAGTGAGAAATTCAGATAAAGGGCTTCTCTCCTGCTTTGCGGGAGGACGGAGGCAGCTGTGACAACAGCAGATGCCTTCTGAGGGCCAGGTTGCCTCATGCAGTTGTTGCATGAGCGCCTCCTGCTGGTTAGATTTTACACGCCACCTCCGAGCATTGTGCAACCAACTACCCTGAGCGCTGCTGTATAGCCAAAGGTGTATATTAAGGGATCAGGCTATCTGAAAGTTTAGCAGATTTCTTACTCATTGTGGCTTCTTGTAAAAACAAACTGGACTATACATATACTACTGATAAGATAACACCAGCAGGAAATTACAACAAAGGTGACTCAGTCTATGTATAAGGGCCCTGTCTGCTCTGACCCAGGTCACAATACTGTGTACTGGCTAAGCAAACCACGTGATGTGAAATTTAAATAGCAAATGTATTAACCTTAGGCCCAGTGCTGGATAAAACGCACCCAGCTCGACTGCACCTTTTTGCACACGCCTCACAAAAGGACACCACAGCCAAAAGGCGTCCCTTACCAATCGCATGTACGTTTGCCATTTACAAGCTAATTAATCGTGCTTTTATGATTTATGCAACAGGCAGAGGAAATCGTGTGTGTTCTGCAGAAACTCGGAGAAGATGGGTTTTTAAACCTTGACCAGCCAAAGAGTGTTTCGTTAAGCGGACTATACAGGGAAGCTCATTAACCAGCCCGAAAATGCAACCGTCTGACGGCAGAGAAGATCAAAACATTAACATTAAAGAATGTCCATAGTGTTGAGGGCTTTATACACCTCCCACTCCAGCAGCTCCTCCAAATCACTGCAAAAGATGACAGCACTTTAGCTCCAACATCGTCAGTAAATGGCAGACTACAAGCTTACAGACCAATGCGTTTACCTTTAGGCCAAAAGCGCACCGGCAGAATTCCCTGCAGATACATTTTTACAGCTACATTTGCACTGCATAAAACCCAAAAAACCAACTCACTTGAATAACGGTTACTTAGATACAATTCACAGCTGGATACCCTTAATCCTGGTGACTTTAAGAAACGCAGGTCCACCTGAACGGCTGCCTTCGGAAATCACAAGGTTCTCAGCGAAGGCTCTGCCTGGCTACTCTCTAAAAGCGTCTCCTGGTTACCGAGTGATCCAACGTGGCTCAGCCACGTCCGTCTCGCAACAGGGAGAAGCACGTCTGCGGACTGAGCTCCTTGGCAGTAATGGCCTACTCTGTTATGGACACTCTCCAAGGAGACATTACCCAGCCTGAAGTGTTACAGACTGTCATCACATCACCCCTATTATCAGATTTGGACAGAGAATGAGAGCGATTGATTTTATTCTGCAATCACAATCCAAAATACACAACTACTGCTACTAAAGCTACTGCGATTTATCACCCTAATCACCATTACGAACAAGAAGAATTTATGTGATTAATTACTATTAAGACGTTGCTTAATCCAACACACACTACGGCGTCATATGCATCTTGGCAGCGTTTGCAAAAACTCATCACTTACTCATTCAATTCACGCGCTCTATGTATCAGTCTGGAAGCGATGCAGTCTGTACAAAAGCAGTCAAAACAATGACCTTTGGGAATAATTGAAAGAGACTCAACGCAACTTTTTTGTCTGTAATTAGCGCATGTCTCCCCGTCCCACACTGTTTATCGCTTTTATTTTGTCACAGCAGTGGAGAAATTCAAAAGGAGCCTAACAAAAGGCTGAGTGAGAATTACAGTAGCCCACCTGAACGCCCGCCCCACAAAAAAAAAAAAAAAAAACAACATTCTGCACGCCTTTCACTTCCCCATCCTCGCTGACAAGCTCTTCAAAATGACAGCCCGGCGACATTTCAGCGCAAAACCGGCACGATTTAAACGCTTAAGCGACTCGAACGTTGCCTCGTCCTTTTCAGGGAGTCGCAAAAGGTTTTTTTTTTTTTTTTAACCGCCTTCCGACATAGAGCGTTTATTCCACATCTATGGAATAAACGCGCTTGCAAAAAAAAAAAACCTTCCTCCGCCGAGTGAAGATGCAAAGCAAACGCGCTGCCCGGCGCTGAGCTCCGCGAACCTGTTTTGTCAACTTCTTGCCGATGAAGTGCAAAAAGTTAAATAAATAAAAACAAACCAAACTCAGCTGATACATGCAACTTAAGGAAACTACAGTAGCTATAGACAACCCGGCTGAACGAAGACACCATCACAAGTCCTCTCTTCTCCACCACAAGATGCCACATAATCAAAGTTTAGAAAATAGGCGAGTTATCCAGACAGGTAATTAAGTGCACAGGATCAAACCCTGTAGACAATGATACAGAAGGAAAGAATATAATTCAACCATTCATTTTCTAAGAGCACCGAAGGTTAATTTTCGCTTACTTGTGCTCAGGCGGAGAAACAGGAAACGTCAATGAAGGATGTTAAGGTTCAGTAACACTGAACACTTAGTGACGTTACTCACCGGCTCGTGCGGCGATGAGGTGTGTCGTACGATGTGGGTCTTTGGGGTTGAGCGAGAGGTTCTTATGGATGTTGGCCCCCAGGGCCTTGGCGTGGTAGTACTCCCGCGTTCTCTCCATGGGGTAGTTTGTGGGATACAGGCCGCTGAACGCAACCGAGGTCCCTGCCAATGATTTGCTCTTCAGCTCCGGGACAATCTTCCGGATGTCGGGCATCTCAGGGGTCTCTTTCTGGAGGAAGCTCTCGTACCTTGCATAGTATTCCCCATGGATACGAGTTAGGATTTCCTCCAAGTAGATCAGATGATCGTCCTGGTCCAGGTCAAGCTCTTCCTCCTCCTCCTCTTCCTCCACGCTCTGGTCCTCGTCCTGCTCCTCCCCCAAGGTGACGCCAGACTGCTCACTGTGTTGCGACTCTGTCTCCGCCTCCTTCTTGTCGGGACAGCCGTTGTCCAGTTCCCGGAGGCCTTCTTGCCCCTCGATGCCCAGGGAGACCATGCTGTCCTCCTGCCCCGACTGCTTCTCCTCACCAGCTGGGCCCGCAGCCTCAGACTGGGCAGCTTCCCCCTCCTCCTGGCACTTCTCCCCACTAAGCCTGCCCTCATCTTCACTGTCCAACGTAAGGGGCTTAGCAGAGCCAGGGCTGCTGTCACTGTCACTGGACAGCTCAAAGTCCAAGTCGTTGCCAACCTTTTTTAGGGTGCCTTTTTGCCTTGTCGATGTGCTGCCATCATGTTCCATCACATTGTCCGTATCAGCAACCCCTGAGGCATCCCCGCCAAGCCCTATGTTCCCAGCAGGGTAAGTCCGCTCATCGATCCCTCCCTGAAAAGTAGCATCACCCACTGATGACCACTCCTCCCGCTCGGCCGCACCCTGTCCCGGGGACCTCTCCTCCCGCTCGGCCGCGCCCTGTCCCGGGGACCTCTCCTCCTGCTCGGCCGCACCCTGTCCCGGAGACCTCTCCTCCCGCTCGGCCGCGCCCTGTCCCGGGGACCTCTCCTCCTGCTCGGCCGTGCCCTGTCCCCCGGACCTCTCCTCTCGCTCGGCCGCGCCCTGTCCCGCGGGCCTCTCCTCCCGCTCGGCCGTGCCCTGTCCCACGGGCCTCTCCTCCCGCTCGGCCGCGCCCTGTCCCGCAGGCCTCTCCTCCCGCTCGGCCACATCCTGTCCCGCGGGCCTCTCCACCCGCTCGGCCACGCCCCGTCCCACAAGACGGTCCTTGCCTCGCTTCCGAACACCGTTACTCTGCTCGTCTTTATGGGCTGATAACGTGGGTTCCGCCCCTGCTGCCTGGCGATTTACGTGATTGGCTGGAGGATTGGGAGGAAAAGAATATAGCAGATGAAGTTAAGTTAGGAACAATGATTACACAACAGCTATGCAGATTAAACAAGTCAAATTTTACACTCAAGTGCTAAATTTATTTGCTAAACTAGGCTGCCCATCGGTGTGCAGCTCAGGCAAAAACATGGCAATAGAAGCATCAACAAATTCAATTAAACTAAAAAAGGTTACTGACAAAATGCTAAAAAGTGTTTTTATAAGCAAGTAATCTCTTATCTGCTGACATAAACAGCTTTTTACGTATCTTTCCTAAAACTTTTGAACACTTTGTATGGTTGCGAACTAGTAAAGTATCAAAGCGTCAATCTTGAGGCGTAACAGAGATCCACGGAACTCAAACGGCCTATGCTGTCTGTTAGCTCCAGGCGTATGAGAGAGACTATCTGTGTCACACACACACACACACACACACACACACACACACACACACACACACACACACACACACACACACACACACAC
>JABJVR010029851.1:7438-35185 GCA_025773905.1 Chitala chitala
CTGCCTATGTTGTATGTGTGCATATTGTATGTTTGCCTATGTTGTATGTGTGCATATTGTATGTTTGCCTATGTTGTCCTCTTGTGATGTATGTGAACATATTTGGTGGACTGTCTTTGATGCCCTTCCCAAGAGAAGTGTGTGTGTGTGTGTGTGTGTTTTGTGTGTGTGACAGAGAGGTTGTACTTATGCAGAAGTTTGCAAATAACTGTGTCTGTGCCAGTAAATTTATCTCTGTGCAAGACACACACAGTCCCTTCTAAGGCATCATCTGGAAACCAGCCAAAAGTGGTTTACTTCATCTCTGCTCATACAGTGTTAATGCAAAACAGTTACACTGCAGCTGCACACTGAGTACTTGCGTCAGGCTGAACCTGAACACAGGTATCTTTGACATGATGCCTAATGCCAATTAAATGAGCAGCCACATCTTCAAAGTCTTTGGACTGAAGACAGAGATAAACGTTCTACTGCTCTGTCAGTGTGTACTGTCTCTGGCTGCCATTCTTAGCTAACATAATCTTCGCTGCTCCCAGCTGCAAGATGACAAGAGGCACAGAACAACCGCCAAGCATTGTCTTATGAGAATTTGGACTTCTGAGTGAGTTCCACTATGAATATACACAGCAAAATGCAATTAAGTCCGAAGGTTGATTGTGAAGAAAACTGTTTTTAAAGAATAGGCTCGATCTTGCTGACTGCCAGTGGGTGCCAACAGCTCTGCCCTTCAGAAATGTGGGTACGTCTGAAGGGAGGCTGCTGCCAGTTGCTGTTGCAGACAGATCCATTAAGCTTGAGGTTGGCACAGAGTGCAATGTTGAAAACCATTACCTTACTGCCTCACATAATTTTAGTTAATGACTATATACAACTCTGTTTTTTTTTCTCAGCAAATGCATTTCTTTATTGTTGTCCTTCAAATTACAATGTATATCCTTCTTCTCATAGGGTTTGTGCTGTACAGTAAAGTAAATGGAGTAAAGGAGGGTCTAAGCCACAGTGGAGTCTTTAACCTTTGAACCTTTCTGTGTTTCCTAGACAATTTTCTACAATTTTTTCACATATTGCGTCAAAATCAGAGACTAGACATGCAGGAACCAGCACAGACCTACACATTGGTTATTAATGTTCAAAGATTTAAGTTTCTCAGTTACACAAGGCTGTAAATTTGGTTATGGACTGTAGGGACATGTCTGTACCAATACTGTGGGAGCACTGAATTATCTCTTAGGGGGCAGGGCTGGTCGGGGCTGATATTTTCCCTACCAATGTTGAAACCAAAACTATGACCTTTGTGGAAATGAGATTTTACTCTACAACTTTGAAGGGTGTAAACTCTGCAAGGCCCCACATTCAACTTTTTTTCCCATTTAACTTTAGTTGTTTGTCAGTGACAGGCTCCTTGGATCTGCTTCCTTAGACTGCTGACCTTGTTGAGTTTGGACCAGAAGTATAAAGAACAATACGGTGGGGGAAGGAAATCTGTCCGCTGCTTAAACATTGAAATTACTTGTTCTTATCCATTCATTCTCTATACCATCTTATCCCATACAGGGTCGCAGAAAGCCTGGATCCCATCCCAGGAAGCACAGGGTGCAGGGCAGGGGACACCCTGGGCGGGGCACCAACCCACCACAGGACAGACTCCTTCTTATTCCAAATAGTAAAGGTGAGTGGTGATTCAAAGTGTTTCATTCTAGTTATTAAAGAATTACGTAACGTTATGTTCTTCATGTGGTTTTATGTTTCAATATTTTATTTTTCTGTATTATCCATTACTATATGAATCAGTTTGTAATTCTACATTGATAAATCTATATTACTATTATTAATTTACATTGCTTATTATATTCTGGTTTGTTTTATTATTAAATGTGGACTAATCATCATAGTATTTTAGATGATTCCTTTTGTGGCCTGTTTCTGATGAAAAATATGTGTTAAATCACGTTTATTTCTTGAGGGTACCGGCCGAGTGCATATGGAGATTTGTAGACATGAGTTTTAGTCATACAGGTGGGGGTCATATTGGATGGATATTAACCAACAATAAATGTGAAAAACAGGTTACTGACCAATGATGTATGTTATTTCCGCCCGACTTTGTATTGCATGATTGATTACGTTTCGCTTAGCATTGTTTTCATAAACTTTATAGTTCACCTTATTCAGGAAAATGACTGTTTAGCTTGGGGCATTGCGTGCTGCTCTTTACTTTTTTACATAGATCTATTTGAAAAATTTCCTCCTTGCATTGTGAGTAGTTGAATTTTTGGATTAGAATTTTACTTTCACACGTTGCAGTTACACACACTAAAACTGACAATAACTACACTAAAAAGACACAAAAACTTTTTTAAACAATGACTGAAAGTAAAATTACAAATAGAAAATATTAGAAAACACTTGATCAGAACTGGTCAACAGAAGAGAGACTGACTTTAGGTTTCACAGTACTGTCATTTCAAGATGTCCTCAAGTGCTTAAGTGCAGGTAAAGTGGGGCTTTTAAAAGCTCTGGTAACTGATATTCTAAAAATATTTCTCACTAGAGAAAAATGTTAGAAATAGGAGTTAAAGCAGTAAGTTTTATAATTTCATAGTATTGATCCCTCTTTTTATCTGACAGAACTGGAAAAAAAAGATCTCAGAACATTTTTATGTTTCCTCTGGGCATGTGCATGACTAGCCTCTGGGTATGTAAAATGTTGAGCCACAATTAATAAAAAAATACAGAGAATATGAAAAATATTTAGAGATGGCCATCTGTTAAAAAATTTCAAACTTTCTGACAAAAAATAAATTTAAACATTATACAAAAAAATCTCATCAAAATGTAAAAGTGCTTGCACAAAGCAGATGAAATAAAAGCACTACATCAGATGCATTTTAAATCTGCATTGTTTTATGGTCCATCACCTTGCCATGAAAGTGGAACATACAGCTTGTCATATATGTTGATCTCATGCTGTGATTTGCAGCCATTTTAGTAGTAAAACAAAGTCAGAAAAAAAAAATCTGTTCCTTTTCTATAGTACATCTGTATAATATTAATAAATAATAATATGCCGTGTAGGAACACCTGTCAACTATGTGCTTGCAAAAATGCTAAAAAAAAATTACTGACAGCCACCTCACACTTCTGGAATTAATGTCACGCCCAATCATTAGCAGTCGCCAGCCACGGCTCGTTTTCCTCCCAAGCTGAAAAGGCTACTGCAAGGAACTGCACTTTGCAAAGTATTGAGTCTCATGTGACATACCAACCAACCAACCAACCAACCAACCAACCAACCTACCTACCTACCTACCTACCTACCTACCTGTCTTGTGCTTTCTCTCCTCTTGTGTCTCCCGATTCCCAGTACCTGATCATCCCCCTTGTCTTCTTCTCCCAAAGTCTACATTGTGGACGGACCCCTCTGGAACACAGACCCTCGCCTGATTCTTGGACCACGATCACTGTCTTGAGCCCTACCTGTTTTTGTTTCTCCCTGAGAATAAAGCCTCACTCTGCACAAGGGGATCTATCACTGTGTTTTGCTTCCTTTGTGACAATTAACAGCCACTGCCAGATTTATTTGTTTTAAATTTCACCAGTGCCATGAGGTACAGAATTGTGATTACTAAGGATACCATCTTAACATAAAACATGGGCAATCCATGGCAGAAATGTACAGTGTCACTTTGTTCTGAGGACTACAATTCAACAGTCACAAGGATAATGCCCATTCAAAACAAGTGGTTTTATTTTTCACATATTTGTCATGTGTGGTAGTATTTCATTTGATGTCGATGATTTATATTACATCTGAAATTAGCTGTTAAGAGAGTATATGAGGTCAGACTATCCAGTGTGGGTTTCCCTGTTACAGTAAGTGCTCTTTTAAACACAAGTCTGACACGCACAGACCTTTAGTTCTGGATTTTAATGGCTTTAATGTAATTAATTTTTGTCAAGAGTTTAATGCTGTAGACTGATGATTTGTGACAACCAATTATTGTTTTTACTTGACAATATAGGAAAAATTTAGTTATAGTTAGATCTAGGGCATTGACCATGTGCACTATGAATTGGAATAGGTAATACAGCCCTGTACACTTCAGAATACATCCTGCTGCTATTGTCAGCAGTCATGTCATCACTGAATATACGGGAAGCAGTTCCATTGGCAGCCATACATGTCCAAGCTATAACACTACCTCCAGCATGCTTCACAGATGAAGTGGGTGGTGGTGGTGGTGGTGATGATCAGTTCTGTCCTTCACCCATACTCTTCACATAGTTTTCAAACAGTATGATCTCATCTGCCTGTATGACGTTTAAAAAGCAACAGCTTACATCTTGTGGTCAGCCAGCTGTGTTTACTTTGCTGAAACGTTCTCTTGATTGCTGACTGACACAGGTAAGCCCACCTTCTGGAAGGTGTTTTTGATCTGGCCAATAACTGTAAAGGGATTTTTCTCTTCACCAGAATTATGTTGTCATTCACCATAGTTGTCATCTGTGGTCTCTTCCAAAGCCTGGTGCTGCTGAGCTCACCTGTGCACTCTTTCCTTCTAGGAATGCACCAAACTGTTCATTTGGCCACACATGTTATTGTCATTTCTGTTATGAGTTTGTTGTGATTTTTCAGACTAATGATGGCTCACTTCACTTGCAGTCACATCTTGGACTTCTTATTATAAATCAACACTACACTTTTATCCGTTTACTTGTAACCAAGTAATGAGTGAATATCACACACCTGGCCCTGCAACAGCTGAGGAGGCAACTGTCCATATGTAAGAACTGGTGTAATGTATGCAGTTTTCTCTTGATTTGCATATAAATACTTCAAATTAAAGATGAAAGTCTAACTTTAAAACTCATACATTACATTAGTTACTTTTTATTTGTCAATGTCAAAATATTTATGTACCTGATTGTAATTGCACCTCCTATTATCTTTAAACGTTTTAGCTATTATAAGATACGTACTTAGTAACACCTTTAATATAAGGACTCGAGACAGAAATGATGCATTGATGCCTGATTTTAAATTTATTGTACTGTTTATTTCTCCGGTATGTTTTATGAGAAATCATTCAGATAAGAAAAACACTGAACAAAGGTTAATTATATCTAGTGTTTCTCGTGAGAAATAAAAAACATACATCTGTAAGCAATAAAATTTTCCTGTGGGCAATAGCAACCTCATCATTTTTATGATTTTCAAGTGGCATTTAGATAATAATATGATCTCTGCCAAATTACAGCGACAATCTTTTGGAAGTGGAGATGAAAGTTCCTAGCAGCTCTCCACAGACTCTCAGTACAATTTAAATAAGGCAGGACTCAGACCCGGCAATTCAAGCACATTTGCTTTTTTATTCATCAGCTACGTCTTTTTCACTTGGCATTCTTGTCCTTGTAAAAGGTGAATTTTCATCCCGGTTTCATATCTTGTGGAAAATGAAACTGAATTCCCACTGGTATGTCCATTTTCCAGCAGTTCTGGTCACATACACATACATTTTCCCATATTTTGCTGCTGATTTCCGCCGGGTCCGGCCAGAGTAATGGCTTCTTTCTTGCCACAGTGCCACATGGGTGTTGCGAGGCTTCCTGGATGTGGCCAGCCGAAGCACGTTTTCTCAGGTGATGAACTCTGCGGCACTTTCAGAGCTGTTCTTTGCCTCACTGTGCTTTACCTGTGCAGATTCCCCTCTGATGATGCACGATAAAAACAGCTTGGTGTTGCCAGTGCTGATTCTTAATGAGACTTCATGAGACTCATGGGATTAACAGCCACTTTATTATGTTTGTATTCATCTTCCAAACTGCGTCTTGAATGATTGAATCCAAGACTGATTGTGTGGTCGTTGTTCTTGATGTAGCGTCCTGTATCGGTGCCTGTGTTTGTGGCCACGCCCCCTCATTCCCCTGTCTTTGTACCCTTGTTTGTCTATGAGTGACTGCATCTTTTTGTGATTTCATGTCTGTCACAATTTAAATTGTTTCTGTGGTTGTTTCTGTTTCTTTTTAGTTTCTTTTTCATTTACATTTGGATTAAATGCTCTGCGCCTTAGACCCGTGTCTGCCTTGTTCTTCTGTGCCTCACTCACTAGTGGTACACTTGAGTCATTTGGACAACTATTTAAGGAACCTGAAGACAAATTACTTTTCAGTTTCTATGTAGTTCTTTTCACACAGATAAATGATGCACCTTGTAAAGATAAGTTAGTCCCCATAAACTTGGTTTAGCTCCACAGAAAAAATAAACCTGTGGAATTTTGATCAATTTTCTTCTATTTTAATTACCTGGATTTTTTTCCATTTTGAATATGCAGAATTTTTTTTATAACTTCTCAGAACTGTAACTGTGAGATTTCGAAAAAGTTGGAAATTCAGTAAGACAGTTTGTGGAGTCTGTTTGTAATATGATAAGCTAAAACAGTCAACTTGGAAAACAACAGGGCATCTGTCATTATTTACTATGAAAATGGTTTATTTTTACATATTGTGGAAATAATGAAAAGTTCAATTTCTACTGTTTACCCCTTTGTACTTATCAAATATTTTATAAAATTTTCCTACTTCCTCCTCACCGGCACAGTCCTGATCTACTCTCCTCCAACAGATTGTAAAAATAAATAAATAATTAATAATAATAATAATGAATGTGTGGTTTTTCAACAATCGCCCACGGAGGTGTTCTTACCTGGGGAGGACAGCCTGAGATATAGAAAAAAAACAGTTGCAAAGGTTTAAAAACATTTTGAATAATCCAACCTCTTAAAGGAATATTTTATGGGAGTTCACACTGTCTGTAAACAGCTTATTATTCTGAGTAAAATAGGTACAAGATAACCAAAACCTAGATAAAGTTAAAACTGCATTTTGACAGGCAGTAAGTGTACAAACAGCAATCACATTCACAGCGCACAATAACATCCCTACTTAAAAGTCTACAAAAACATAGACAAAATACTTCACACTCCTCAAACGGCCAGTAAAGTTATCAGTTCAATTATTTTCATCTGAACATATTTCTGCACAACAATAATTCAAGCAAGATGGAGGACAAATGGATAGGCCTCAGTAACACTGTACAGTCTGACTGTAAGATAAGGTCATGCACAAGTTATGCAGTAAAAAACACCAATTAAAGTTCCAGAGCAATGTTCATCTAAACATTCTATTGGTGAGATTTCAACTCAAACTATAAAACTGAATAAGGAATAGTGAGAAGTCTTTCAGTGTAAACCACATGAAAACTGGCAGCACAGTTCTGCTCCAAATGAAACGTATCAAGCTTTCCTCCAGCACTAACAAAGTAAAATCAAGGCCAGCCAAAGTGTATAGGAACAAAAAATGTATATTTTAGGATTCTGTTTAAAGTTTTACAGAAAGTTTGGCATCACAGGGGTCTGAATTCCTGAGCTCTGAACATTTCCTTTGGGGACCAGAGCTTTTATTACCTATACATACTGTATAACTCACTTTCACTACTGAATGGAACCAACAATGGCATCCGTCACACACACATACACACACACACACACACACATATATATATATATATATATATATACAGGAAACTAATCATTTTGACACTTCCAAGAGGAACAGTTAAACTCAGTCTTAAAAAAAGTGTCTGACACAAGTTCATGTCAATCATCACTTAAAAAAAATCACTTTAGCATTTTATAAATTGGCTTAAAAGTTTTTTTCAAGACCCTGTTGAAATTATTTAAAAAATATATGTAAACAAATATTTTTAGAAGTAATCAAACTGCTCAATTTTTTGTATTTATCTAAGTAAAATGTCAAGAGACGACTGTGATCAGGTATTCCCAAGTGGAAACACAGATGTCCTGGAGTTTGAAATGTACCTGAGCATGAATTTTGAATGATGGTGAAATGAGGCCTTTTAATATTCATTTGATCCAGACAGGTGGAGCCAGCTTAAATATGGCTCTTTGAACCATATGGAACATGACGGGAACAGAAGTAAAAAGAGACTTAAACAATGGAAGCAAGACAAATGCAAATGCACTGGGAATTTTCTGAAGAAAGTCTGTTCTGTGCAGGTATTTGCTCAAAATACTACAGTCTAGCAGAATACTGTTTGGAAAATTAAACAAACGTTATAAAAACTAATAATAATTATTATTATTATTATTGTTGTTGTTTATTATTATTATTATTATTAAAGTACAAAAATGAAAATTAAACTTCTTGATTTTCTTAATATTTCACATCGTATTTTGGTTCCTCTTCTCCATTGTTCCTTGGCTTTAACTCCAATCATTCATCTGCTTTTAATTCTTTGTAATAACTGTAATTTATTCTTGTAAAGAACTTTGAGGAAATTTGTTGTGAAAGGCGCTATATAAAAATTATTGAATTGTGGTGGGTTTGGCGCCCCGCCCTGGGTGTCCCCTGCCCTGCGCCCTATGTGTTCTGGGATGGGCTCCAGGCATCCCCACGACCCTTAACAGGATGAAGCGGTACAGAAGATGACTGACTGACTGCCTGACTGACTGAATTGTTTAATTTCTGTATCATTCACCTAAATCCCTCCATTTTTGGATCTTATGTCATGTTTTCGGTTTCTTTTCAGCACTTGTATGTTTGTGAGAACCAAAGAGGTGTTTATATAACCACTTTGGGTTACAGTCACAAGTTAAACTAAAATGTAACTCTTTGTAATGTACTGTACATTGTAAATGCAGCAAAATCAAATGCAATTTTAACGGTTTTGAAAATTTTGGCTGTAAATTTTTGGCATGCATGGAGTGTAATATTAATGTGCAGGAAACAATGACTCTGTAATACTTATCTTAATTAGCAGAGACATACTTCAAAAGCATAACCAAATAATAGTGAAAAGTAAAAAAATAGTTGAAGAATGCATTGAAATTTTTGTTGTTATAAAAGTTTCTAGATTTTTTTTTAAACCAAAAACTAACAATACAATTGTTTTGTTGACAGACTGGGGATATTTACCCTCCTGGCTGTAAATTATATATCCAGTTTCAAATAACAATCTTTTACTTCCATAAGCCACTCTGTTTGCCATGGTTTGTGGTTCTTGAACCTAAAGTGGCTGTCCAGATTGTTTTCTGGCAGGAACATTTTCCTGAAAACCTAGTGTGGGATATGATGTGTAGCAACAGCAGAGATTTCAGAGATCCCCCACCCCCAGCATTATTTGCTTGACTTGCTGTTGGATTAGACATCTTTCTATCTCTGAGGCTTAAACCTCACAGGTACTACAGTGTAAATTGAAATGTCTGAGTAGAACAAATTATTAATTTGTTGTAACTTTACAACAAATTAATAAAGTTAAATGAAGAGAATTTATGTAAAACAATGTCAGAGTTTTTATTCTATGCTGATGCATATCGTACCAGTATTTTAAACTTTAAATGTGATCAAGACTTACTCAAACTTCCAATGCAAAGTCTTTTGAAATATAACATAAATTTAAGCATAATGTAAATGTTGACATGTAGGCACAGTTGCAGGTGCTTGTAAATGTTTGTAAAGAATATAGTTAAACATTAGTATGCCTCAGTAAAAAGCTAAGGTCATTAATTTTGAAAATTTACATTATAACACAAACATTACTGTTAAGTGAATACATATTCAACCATACACTTTAGCACACAAGGACAGTAAAGAATGATTATACTTGCCCTTGACCACACTGTTATCTTTGCTTCAATTATAGAGTGAAAATAATTACACGTGTGTGAACTTTAACACTTCAACGGCTCTGAAAGCACATTCTGATGAAAAGTGAACTGAATGTGAAGTCTACATCTTCATCAGTCATTTGAATTTAATGTTAAAGACTGAATTAAATCCATTCATTAAGAAAAGTGAATGTTTTGTTTTGAACAGACAACATAATGGAGGTAATTCTGAAGGTTACTTTTAGCAATGTCAAACACAAGATGAGCACTGCAGCAAAATTTAAACAAGCTATTTCATCAGCAAATGTATATTTTTGTGTTGATGTTGAGGCTGAGGGAAATTCCAATATGTAGTAAAATCCAGAGTTCTAGTTTATGCAGCTCAATGAAGTAGCCACTACCTACATGACTGCTGAAGTTAATGTTTTAGAATGTGTCTGCCAAAAAATAAACAAAAACAATAACTCCTGTCTTAAATATCCTGCAACTCAGGGTGTGATGACTGAGAAAATACAATCCACCCACTGCGGCTCCATACCTACATGAAATATGCTGGTTATCACAGGTAACCAGGTGCCAAATGGAGACTCCTGACTGTACAGGCTCTCCCACCATAACAATACGTCATTGTTTTTGATATAAGATATAGTGTCTAAAGTTTGCTTATGTTACTTGTTCAATGTTTTTTTCAAACTGTTTCTTGCACACATGACTCACACAAAGCATGTATTACTACCTACAGTATTACATATATTCATTATTAAAATTTATATTTAAAAACAACATTGTAGAGTTATGCATTGAACTCAATGGCCAAATGTATCAAGGTTTACTAAATTGTCCTCATAACTAAGAATGAAATGTGATTTTTATTTATTGCCTTCCAAATTGTACCAACCCAGGACTCCATAACACATACAGCTATAATATCTGTGGCAGTAGATAAAATCCAGAGGAGTCCAAGACAAAGACTGAAACGATTATCCTGGTGCACAGGAATATATTTACTGTAAAGAAGAAATGATGTTCCATTGTGAGAGCAGCTGCAGAGGTAGTGATCCGGGGGATAATGGCTGGTTTGTGGCTTGTACCCAATGTGCCTCCTGTGGTCGCCATGTCATTCACTGCAACAACTGGACCCTCATTTACCTGGAAAATGACATTTTTAAAACAATTTACACCCACTAACGTAATAAGCCACCCCAGGCGACTGCAATGGCCCCAAGGAGAACTAGTCAGGCACAGCTCGTGTTCTGTCCTCGCGTCGGCCCGCTTTCAAATCTCGGAAAAGTGGCATTCAAACAGAGAGGAGACAGATGCTGGATTATCAAAATAAGCGGGCGGGAGGAGAAACCCTTACCTGACTTCATTATGGCAACCATGTGGGACGAGAAAATGGAGATTTAATTAAAACTCATCAAAATGGAAAGGACAAGAACATAACATTTTCTGGCACCTTGGTTTTCAGAAGGGAGTTGCCAGGTAAAGACATACAGTTAAGTTTACTTACAGCCAGCATAACTTTAAAAACAAACCTACTTTAGTTGCTTGAGTCACAACTAAATGCAGATTGTAAATACATTTCATGAATCATTTAAATAAGAAGTAATTATGCAGTAATAAATCTATTATACAAATCTCTTGGTGACGAATGCAGATACTGGGTTAAGCAATTTTTAAAAACTATTTATCCACTAGAAATGATCCATCTTTAGTGACAGGAAAGCCCTTGGCTCTGGAATGTAAAATAAACAATTTCAAAGCTAGAATTAAAGACTGACTTCTTCATTTGCCAGTTTTCCTCTCTCCCCTCTCTGAAATAAACACAGCAAAAACTTGATAATCTAGACAGCACACTGAAGAGGTGTTCCTTGAGGAAGTCTTTCACATGCATAAACTGTGAAATAGTGTATAGATGTACACTACACTGATGTACAGATTCCAGCTGAAAATAAAGTATTTTTCATTAACTACTCATTTTGCAATCAGGGTGACTGTTTCATTCAGAAACAGGTGTATACACAGCTCTTAATATCATGTCACTACTATGGCATATTTATCAATTAAGAGTCCATGTGGAACAGAAGGAATGGAATTCTAGAATGGCAAATTTTCGTTCATGCACTGCTGATAATGAAGTTGCAGTCTGTAGAAGGTCAAGAAACCATGTTTATTTAGTCGCAGGCTGCGATTGCAAGCTGTATCCTGTACTGTGAACACACACTCTGGCCTACAGTAGCTGAAAAAAAACAAGTTGCCATGTTTGATCTGCCTCCAGGAGAGTGTGCCTGCTCGCTCCATGGAGAGCTAACGCTCACTCCATACCTCCCAGGAAATGAACCGCCTCAATCTCATTTATTTTCCTTTGTTGCTGCCCAGCTGTGCTCTTTCCGAAAACATCCCACTTATATCATTTGCACCAGGGCAAAGACTGCAGTGCTCAGCACATGAAGACCTTCTTTTTGTGGCTTTTGATGAAAGGAGTAATAATGGAAAACGTGAAGTTCACATCCTTGGCCCTTCGGCCTTTTTTGCCGCTCTTCCTCTCAAATGTACACCAGCGAATCACGAGTGGAGCATTTGGAGATGTCTAGGACACCCAGGTCTCCTGAACACTAAACATAGTCATCGATGAGAGGGGAGGACAGACAGAAGATGCCAAAATCATAACAAAACATCTCAGACCAAGATAACGGCAGCATTTAGGAGATAAAAACAGAAAAGATGTTGCTGCTATAGCAAGTTTAGCAGTGCAATATAAATAAAGGTTTCAAAATGTTGATGTTTATGCTTTCAAATGTTTTTTGTGAAATTCAGTTTTAATGGATTCTTTTATCAGAACACTTGACTAAATGTTTTTGCATCTTTCAGATCATAAAAAAATGACAACACAATATATAGTAAACTATAATATACGTTTTCATATTTTTCATCCAAAATTTACGGAAAAGATTGTACTAATAATGTCTTTAACTTGTCAGGCTTTGGAATTTATTTCATCTCTCCCTTCATGTTTTGTAGTGAATCGTGTAATTTTTCATATGCGTATTCAGTTCAGGATGCCAGTTGATCTCAAAGTTTAATATGACAGTTAATAAATCTCAGAAATGACAAGGCGCCCACAGTGATGTAGCCATTAAAGCTAGCTGCTAATGTTTGATAGGAAACGCCTAAAAGCTTCACATTCTCTAGAAATTAACACGAATAAATGGCAGTGCACACAATTAGTGAAAATCCCTGCATGTATTATTAGGCTCATTAGCAGCTTTGTGGGGAATAAATACACACTGCAAGGAGGATATTGTCTGAGAGGACGCAAATTAATGTTAGAAAGTAAAAAACTGATAGAGAGACTCTGCGCAGATGTTATGAACAGTGAACATCTTTACTTAAGCGATATGAGAAAAGAAGCCATGAACTGCTTGTGAACACGGCCTCAGGTGACGCTGATCCACTCATCAGCGAAGCACAAACCCGAATGCATATTTGTTTTCGAAACACAGGAGCCACATAATAATTAATCTGGAGAAAGTGCAATACAATTAAGGTAAAAGGTACTGCATATATAATTACGTGCATTTCAATTTGCCCCTCTAACCAAGAACATGCTCCCTGCTCCTAAATAAAACTAACAGCACTTTATTAGTGTTCAAAAGAAGTTTCGCTGCTGTGTCACCAACCTAACTGCTGTTAGTTAATTTTGCAAGTGCAGTATTTTTAATATACAATCATTTGGGCATTTCCATTAATTTTGTGTTAGCCTTTCACTTTTTGCTCGCTCTTAGCTGTTTCGGTACATGGTACAACTTTAAAATGGATTTCTGCTGCTGCTTTTTCCAGTGTCTGAGAAAATGTCATTCATTGTTATGGCGTTAATTGTGAAAAGAGCCTGTTTAGTCTGCTTTTTGGTACCTGAGGTACTTCATGCAATAAGGCAAAGCCCATCTGCAGTCATATTCAACCCAATTAGCATACCAGACCTAATATATCTCCTGAATGGTTCCCTTGGTCACACAATCCTGACGTGGCCTTGATTACCAAGACACAACCAAAGCAGTAACACACTTTCAACTGCCAAAATAGTGGCAAGCCTGTTGTGTGTACGTGTGTGTGTGTGTACGTGTGTGTGTGTGTGTGTGTGTGTGTGTGTGTTTGTGTGTGTGTGTGTGCTCTTTTATTATTTACAAAACATCACTAATTCCAGTGGAATCCATTCTTTACTCCAAGTGTTGCGGTTGGCATTTGTTCAGTCACTTCAGGCTTAATATATACATTTTAATTATCCTGCAGTACTTGCGTAGGGTTTTAAACAAACACTTGTGATGTTAAGATTTAACAAAATTTTAAATGTAAACAAGGGTTCATTGCATCCAACACAGGTCATTCTACTGAAAAGCAGAATGTATACTATATAAAGTTATCATATAAGTTTGCTCAGCATTATTAAAGGTAAAACTGCGATGCACTGTGTGTTCCTGACACCTTTTTAATGGAACCAGCATGAACTTTTTCAGCTATTTGAGCTACAGTAGCTCTACTATATGGGCCAGGCTTCGCTCATGTGCCTCAGTGAGGCTTTGCCATGCATGACCCTGTCACTGGTTCACCAGTTTTCCTTCCTTTTGGCAGGTCCTGACCACTGCAGACTGGGAACATCCCTCAAGAGCTGCAGTTTTGTAGGTGCTCTGACCCAGTTGTCTAGGTATCACAATTTGACCCTTGTCAAAGTTGGTAATTTTTATTGCTTCCAACACATCAGCTTCAGGGACAAAATGTTCACTTGCTGCCTAATATATCCCACTCACTTCCAGGTGCCACTGTAATGAGATAATCAATGTTATTAATTTAATCTGTCATTGGTCATAATGTTATGACTGATCGCTGTGTATATATAAAAATTATATATTTTGTGTGTAAAATGACATAATTGAAACAGATACAAAAAAAACGCAAAATGGGTTTTTGAAAAAAGGTGTGGATTGAAACACAAGTTTGCATACGCACACGCAGACTGCACCACCTTCTGAACAAGACAAATTAAAAATGCAAATCTCCAAATGCAATTTGTTAGGATGAGCATGTAAACAGAAGAGACGAGGGGAGTATTAGCGTGTGAACCAGAAACGGCTCGTGCTCTGCCTAACTGAGCGTTACAAAGGAGGGGACGGCTGGCGCTCTTCCCGTCACGCGCATTACGGTGGCGGCACACTGACTGCCGCCTCTCTGGTGGCTCTGTGGCGAAACTCTTGTTTTGATAACTGCTTCAAAAGAGGGCACAATAAGGTGGTCATCTTCCGTCTTCTCGGCTTTTGGTGTGTCCCCGTGAGTAGCGTCCCAGCACTGAGGCACCGCCACTGGGCTAGCCCCCCCACAGCGTTAGCAGGCTGTCTAAATAGCAAAGGGAGGGGGCAGCGCTCTCGTGCTCAAAACCCAGCTTGAAGCTCGATTAGTACACGTTGCAGGGACCCATTGGTTTACACTCTTCTACACATCTGAAAAACCATCGTAATTGTCTCGATTCTCTGTCGAGGCTGACGTAGCAAGGTGCCCCTCTGGCAACAAAACTAAACACATCAATCTCTCATCCAGGAAAATGAAAGGAGGGGCTGCGGGAGAGACTCTGAGTTTGAGGGCACATTTGTCATCTTAGAAACATGCTGTGCAGAATATGGACAGTGTGCAAGAGAAAGACATCCTGGACAAGGGGATCCACAGTGCATAGAGTAGCTGAGAACTGTTCTCCTTGTGTGCTTTCGACATGGCACTGGGATCTGCCTTTAAACACTGCGTCTTGTCAGAATGTTTCATGCGAACTCCAGAGGATGCAGAGTCAGAAAATTCTTTAGTTGCTCTCATGGCAAAAGGGTTGAAATAAATTTCTGCATAAATATAACTACTTTCCAGAGCTATTACGAAGGGGTGAAGGAAGCCATTGTGAGATGGAGTCTATAAAGAGGTCATTACATGTCTTCCCAGTCACACCTTCTTGATTAAAAACCTGGGAGAATCACATTCTTTCTTGTCATACCATTCCTGTGCAGGTACTTACAGTATGAAGTTTTCCACACCAAACCTAACACCATCCTAATAGTGATTGAGGTCCTTCATCGGTTAACTCAGTAAGGTGGTAATTAGCTGGTTTCCCGACAGCTCAGCAGGGTGTAAAAAATCCCATTGCCTAGGATCTCAGCAGGGCAGTTGTTAGCCATCTATATAATATCCTCAATGGGTGGTAATTCACCCCCCCTGACTCGTCAGCATTTAGCTCTTCAGGGTGGTAATTACTCTATTATTCTGTCATCCTAACTAGAAGATAACAACCTGCAACGTGATGTGCCAAGATTACAATCTTGCTGTGATCTGGTCCAGTCCCACTGAGTATGTAACTAGAGCTACAGAGTTTCCCAGACTGAATAGGCCTGGTGCAGTACAGACTCAAAACACATCTCAACTGTACATGGCTTTGCCACTAAACTGACAGCCCTGGCACAGCAGTGCGATATTAAGGTTTCACTGGAGCTTATTTAATAGATGTGGAATCTGAATTTGAACAAAAGATTTAGATTGGCCCTCTCCTCAGTAGCCTCATGACACTTGAATTACATTCTACTGTTCACTTTAATGGATCCTGAGAGAGCTCTGTGCAGGAAGCCTTTCAGGTCTGACATGGAAAACACAGCCCTGCCAAGGCATGAAATTGCCTACTAGCTGACTATAAGACAAAGGTCTTTTAAGTCACAGAATGTCCACTAAAATAATTAAACACATTATTTCGGTTTAATAATACATTAATTTACTAATATTAGGTTGGACCTAAACCCGGTCTCTTGTCAGTATTTCATGTTGCAATTGTGCTCTTTTCAATTTGATGTATTTCCATGTTCCTAAATGGTTTATTGTTTTTGCATATTACATTTTAATTTCTTTTGACAGACAAGATTTTTTTTTTCTCCATAAGGGCTTAAATGTGTATTTATGTTCATGACGTACAATTAATTTGATTATACTGTGAAAATCAACAGTCTTGTTTAAAATGCATTTCATTCTTAAGTATAGTTCATTTAAATTTTATTTTTATATTGGTTTTTTTATGAAGTGGAATGCATATTAGTTTTTGTATGATATTTCTTCAAGATTTACAGCACCTCAGTTATATTGCTATAATTTTTGTGTTTTAATAGTGTCAATAGGCCACAGAAATTACTGCTGTTATTTATAACGCAGAACGAAAAATGCAGAACCAGTTTTAAACAATTAATCACACTGCATCAAAATCAACATGTTCATATTAAAGAATAATGAGGATTCCATGTTCAACTAAGTGCTCTTTATCAGTATATAAGAAACACATGATAGCCTGATTTTAATAATGTGGATATTGAAAATGATTTTTTCAATCATTATTTTGATAAAATATTAGCAGACTGGTAAAACCAAATTTGAAACCATAAAGAATACATGTTAGTCATAAGCTTAACATTGTTTGTGTTGATTTTGCTGTGTAAACATATTTCAATTTGAATTCTTTTATACATCGACAAGCCAAATTACGACTGTCCATCTTATATGCTATTGGTTGTATACCAAAACAGCCTTGAGCTGCTGAGGCATGAACTCTAAAAGACCTCTGAAAGTGTCCTGTGGTATCTGGCACAAAGACATAAGCAGCCAGTACATCAAGCCCTTTAAGTTGTAAGGTGTAGCCACCGTGGATCAAACTTGCTGTTCCAGCACATCCTACAGATTCTTGATCCGATTGAGATCTGGGGATCTTGGAGGCCAGGTCAACATCTTGAACTCTTCATTGTGTTCCTCGAACAATTTACATTAAAGGGAATTATAGTTGAGCAGAGGGTATTATCCTGCTGAAAGAGGTCACAGCCATTGAAGAATACCATTATCATAAAAGGGTGTACAGTACCTCATCTAAAATGTTTAGATAGGTGGCACGTATTAATCTGATGTAAACGCAAATTGCTGACTTGTGATATCCCAGCAGAACATTGCCCAGAGCATCACACTTCAACTGTCTATTCCCACATTCCATCCTGGTGCCATCCCTTCCCCAGCAAAACAACACACTTACCTGGCTGTCTAGTCAAAATCAAACCAGGTGACCTTCCATTGCTCCAAAGCCCAGTTCTGATGTTCATGTGTCTATTGTAAGCAGTTTTGATGGTGGACAAGGGTCAACATTCGAACTTTGATTGCTCTGTGGCTACTCAGTCCCATATGCAATATTGTGGCACATTCTTTCCATAACCATCATTAAAATTGTTTGTAACATGTGCCACAGTAGTCCTTCTGTTAGTTCATCCCACACAGGATAGCCTGCTTTTCCATTGCGCATCAATGAGACTTGGCCACCCAATACTTTATCGTCAGTACTTGGTTTGACCAATGCTGGTAGGTACTTACCACCACTGGCTGGGAACACCTTGCAAGCCTTGTGATTTTTGAGATGCTGTCTCCCAGTTGTCTGACCATAACGATTTGGTTTTTTTCAAAGTCTCTCAGGTCTTGACTCCAGCCCATTTCTCATGGACCCAACAAATCAACTACGAGAACCAACTGTTAGATCCCAGAACTTCACATGCCTTACTAGATAGTTTTATTCCCTTCACCCATGAGTGGTGATAATGTTTGGCTCATTTATGTATGTTGATATTGAAAATGTAGTGTAGCTTTGATGAGGTTATTTTTCTGTGTTATATTTATTATGGACCTTTTGTCTACCTGTACACAAATAAACACACATAGTTTATCATAGTTTATAACAAAAGGCAGATGTAAAAGGTGTGAGATTAAAAAATTTTGTAATGTAACTGCTCACATCTCAAGCAAAATACACTTATGAGGAAAAAAAAACTGCCATTGCTCTAACTAATAGTCCACAGGCAGACCTAAACTCTTGCATATTTCTTCATTTGGATTTAAAGGTATTTTTTATTATTCACAGAACTTGCAATAGTATGAGTCTGGTTTCACAATTGGCAATAAATAATAAAACAATGAGTGAAAAATATGTTGAGGCAAATGGTTCACAGTCTCATGAAGTCCAGTACCCACCAGACACAGAACTACACTTACCTTGTTAAAAAAGAGAAATACGGCACACTGTTACCCCGCAGTGTCAGTCCACTCATTTGCTGGCTTGTCTGTGCTGTGCACTTTCCAGAGAATTTGAATGATAGAAGAAAAAGGGAAACACATGTGCTTGAACCAAAATAGAATGCAAACTGGGAACCACATAAACTTTTATATTTTCATAGTTTTTTGTGATGGGAAGGCACTGATATTATTCCTACTGTTTTTAATGACAACGATGATGATAAACCCAATAAAATGTGTGCTGTCAACAAACAGCAGAGGCCTTGTCATTAATAGAATTTCCTGTCAGTCTTAAGAGTGTGATTAACAACTGTTTTTCAATTTGCTTTAGATTTGATAGTATAAAGACCCTATAAGTGGAATCATTAAATCACTCAGTTTTGTGTGAGGGCCGGGTGCACTTAAAACAGGCAGCATCCATTACTGCACACTTACAGATGCGACTAATGGAAAAAGAAGCATTCAATCAGCGTCTGGCTGGCACAACAAACACAGTTGGGAATCCACGCCTCGAGTGAGGCTGCCCGTGCAGAATTACAATAAGGGTACCAGCAGAAAGTTGACTGGCAAGTTAGATGCCCTGGAACTTTATGGGCTGGTTGTCCTTCTTAAAAAGGACATTGAGGAGGCGCAGGGATAGAATATAATGGAGTTTTAAATACAAGTCACATTCGGTGCCTCTATCAGGAGGAAAGAATGGAGTTGATAATTCCTCTGTGCTTCCAATCATTAATCGTAGTGTAACAGAATTATTGGGGCGGTAAAAATATTCTAAAAAAAAAAAAAAGTTGAAAGTAGCATGCTTGGCCAGCTTCTGCACATTAAATAGCTTGTTATAAATAGCCCATTTTTTTTTCATTTCGGTTTTCCACATATCTTTATTCTGACGACTGCTTTGGGTGTGTACAGAGCCAAACATGTCAGGCTAACAGAGACTCACCACAGAACACTTCCCACCCAACACCTCATTTGGGTTGCCCTTATTCACCTAGAAGGTGTTACAATAATTTAGCATATATGCTAATGCTTCAGAAGAATGACTATAGTGCTCCCATGTTGGTGTCTGAACTGGTCACAGTGTCTAGTACGTCAAACAGAGACCACATGAGGCCTGATCATTACCACTGAAACCTTAGCATGTGGAATTTTATCACCTCTTTAGAACTGGAGTGAAGGAACTGCCAGCAAACATTTCTCTGAGGGTGTGCTGGACTTATGTGAAAAGCTTTGACAGTAAGGCAGGATGTGAAATAACATGCAATGGTAATAGAGATTTAACACAGCATACACGTTTATATAAAGTCTCATTATCCATAATTGCTTATGTAATGTAGTGTGTGCTTTTGCACACTAAGTTTTTGTTAGCTATACTCAGGAAACAAAATGTGGCACCCTTTTCTTTCAGCTGTAGGTTATATAGGTTTTTCTTGGTGATGCGGTCAGATAAAAAAAATCATCAGGCAACAGTGAGAGGGGATTTCCCCCCTCAACAACTCAGGGTTCATGATAAAGCAGGAGGAAGGGTAAGAATCCAAAACAGCAAATGAATAATCAGCCTTGGTATGTGGGAGGAAAGAGGGAGTGGAAAGTGACTTCAGCATTAGTTAAGTAACTTAATGAAAGCAGAATGGAGAAGCGAAACACGTAAGGTGGAATGATTGACCACTTAGTTGTAATTATCCTTCACAGGTGTGACCCTATTATAGGGTACCACTCACTGTACAAACAAATTACATCTTGTCCCACGGCAATACCAAGCAATCTGTTCTTTTCACAGGTAGGTACAAGCTCTTCTCCTGCACTGTCCCAAATGTCAAAAAGAGGAATGTGTGGGCCTGTTAGTCATCTGTGGCAAAAAAAATCCTAGAACACATGGAAGAAGAGACATTTCAGATGGAGTGTGGGAAACTCTGCTGTCTTGTGACAGGTGTGAGGTGATAGCCACTCGGTCAGGGGCATCATTGCATCGATCTTTTGCATTCTAGGAAATGTCACCATCAAGCTAAAGGGGCCAACCCAGTGGGAGGTGTTCAAAGGTTTAATCTCACTGCCAGCAGAATGTCTCCACACTACAAGCCCCATGTGAAGAGATGCACGAAAAACCCTCCCACGCCATATACCCATACAAAGTAACACATGCTCACCTTCTCCTCAGGGTTGCCAATACATTGGGCTGACTGATTACTCACAGACAAAACCGAGGGCATTTGCACCATCTTCCAGTCAGGAACTGTGCAGGAACAATTAGCTTGCTGACAGCTCTGTTTCTCAGCTGGACCAGGGAGCCGGGCCCACGGCACTCACCTGTCAAGTCAAACACTTACCCTGTGAAGCCTCAAAGGGTATCAGTAGTTCTCTTAGCTAGAAAAAAATGTGCTGCACCACACAGAACCAAATCTACTAACTCCAGCTTTACCCCTAGAAGCAATGTGCTTTTATTTACCAATCTTAAAACAGACACAGCTCCGGTTGAACACATCAATTCCTCTAAATGTCTGAGTGTCACACAGGCAGACGCTTGGTGTTGAACAAGAAAATCCCACACCATCCAGTTTTAGACATCATCGACTGAGAAAATCTTTTCCAGTGTTTTCTTTAAGACCCAAGTTACCTTACAACATCACTGATTGAGAGATAGGAAAGGTTTCTAAGAAAGTTAATTCCAGGTTTTTTCCTTTCAGAACAATTGCAGACATCAGCTTTAAAGCAGAGTGAAAGGTAACAGCATTTCACCACAATGTGCCAGAACTGATTTTGTGGATGTTTAATGACAACATCATACAAATTAACATGCATCTGTGATTTATAGACAGAGGTTTCCACCATAACAAACATATTTGTTGTGTATCTTGTTACATGCATGTTTGTATATTATTTTTCAATGAATATCAGCTGTTTGGTGATGTGTACACGTTTCAGTGCAATCTCATTATAGGCTCTAAGATCATGACATTTTATTTCAGGGTGAACAAGTTAAAAGTGTACAAGTAAAAGCCCAAGAAGACATACACCCAAAAAAACAGAATAACAAGTGATGGGAGGTACAGTAACAGGTTTATTAAATCAGTGCAAAAGACAAACATAACTCATTCATAACGTCATCCTTTTGTTGTGTTTGTTCATGACTTATGGGATCTTTTACACAAACCCACAGAAACACACGAATTATAAGAGCGCAAAACCAGCCACCAAATCGACAGACTTCCAACTTTTTTAAAGTGATTTGGGGAGGACGGTGCTCTGGGTGGGAAGGAACAGAAATACTGAAACACCGGGCACAAAGACCGCCAGTCTGAAAATTAATCTAAGACTCCAAACCTAAAACATCCTCATGCTCAAAAGACTAGAGGATGTATGTCAAAAAGAGTAAAACATCAACAACATTAGAAACGGTGCCCAAAATTTCCAAAAAGATTAACCTCTTTTTCTATTGGCTGGGCTGGGGCACAGAAGTGGATTACAGCTGTCTGCAGTCAATAGCACACAACTCAATACATTGTTACAGCAGTAAAAAAAAATATATATAGTTTTTCTTTCAAGTTTCACACCATTACTATACAGGATACGCTGTAGTCCACTCAGTTACAACTAATGCAGCAGAAACAAAACAGCCGAAACTAACTTTGCCCTAAAAGGCCCATAATGCTGCAAGGAACAGAGTTTTTTTTCTCTTTACATTTAGAAATCAGATCAAATATAGCGGACTGTGACAAAAGTAAAAGCACTGAAATAAAGAGGAAGAAGTCACTTTAGCTGTCCTTTCAGCAGTTCAGAATCTTTTTTGTTTTTAATCTCAGGATATCTCTGGAAACCTTAGCAGTAGCCATACAAGATATACAGAATGGGCACAGAAGGATAACTGTCCATTTACAGGAGAGCGTGGAGGGTAGAGATGTGTATCCATCATAGGGAGACTTATCTGACAGAACTGAGAGGCTGTATGCAGAAGTGCTGTATTTAGACTGAGGAGTGTCTGGGACAGAGGCTGAGAGAGTCTGGGACAGAGGAAAGATGGACAAAGAACGAGAAAGTCTGGAACAGAGGAAAGATGGACAGAGACTGAGAGAGTCTGAAACAAAGAAAAGGTAGATGGAGACTGAGAGTGTAGGACAGAGAAAAGGTAGACAGAGACTGAGAGAGTCTGAAACAGAGGAAAGGTAGAGACTGAAAGAGTCTGGGATAGAGGAAAGCTGGACAGAGACTGAGAAAGTCTGGAACAGAGGAAAGGTGGAGAGAGACAGAGAGTCTGGAACAGAGGAACGGTGGAGAGAGACTGAGAGAGTTTGGTATATAGGAAAGATGAATGGAAACACAATCTAGAGGGTTTTGGTATGAAAAAGAAATGGAGACCAAAGAGAGGCTGGATTGAAACCGAAAACGACAACAGGCTGGATATGAGTAATGCAGCAGTGTACCATCACAGAGATGTGTGAGTTGACAGTGGAGAGACAGGAAGAAGTACAGTTAGGACCGAATGGCTGAACAACGGTGTGGAGGAGAGGATCTGTACAGCACATAGGGGCACAGTTTGAGAGAGAACTGGATACCTTGTAGAAGAATTCTTCAAAGGGATGGACCTTAATGATCAAATATTTCTTTTTTCAGTTGGTGAGAAATATTTTCTCTCCTTGTGTTTTTCTTCAATCTTAAAAGAGGAACACAAAGTGCCAGGAATCAGCAGACTTTACAGATCTAAAGGAGAAAGAAGACAGGGACACAGAAAGCAAGAAAGCACAGTTCAGTTGTGGCTTTCAAAGGACATTTTTGTTAGGTCATACATAAAGCAACACAGCAGCAAAATATGCAACAGGCCCTGCATAGCAGGGTTATGAAACAAAGGACTTCACCTACAAATTTCAAATTGAAATACAGACACCAATGACTTTATACATGGCAACGTCTTCCTCAATAGTTCTTCAATTTCTTTCTTTCTTCATTTTTACTGCATTAATCTAATTTACCCTACTTTAATTCTTAACAAGTCAATTAGTCCAATCAGAGCCAGCTGGGTTTCATTAACTGAGGAGTTGGTGGGCACAGCCATGTGGACGAGTCACCATGGAAACACAATAGATAGCCAAAGCCCAGCCCTGTTTCAATGTGTACACACGCACGCACACACACAAGGTGGTTATAATTAATGTTACCCTATTCAGAGCTCTTTGTAGCTGTAATCAATAGAACCAAAGCAGAATAGCACCAAATTTGTACATATTCACAGGATGGGGAGAAGGATTCCATGACCAAGAAAAATTATAATTCCAAAATCTTCTGCTTAGAGAAAATATGGCAGAACTGGTGGTTGTAAAATTTCCGGACTGCCTTTAGCACCAATTGCCTGGTCCAAGATTCAGTAACTCACTGCATCCCACAACAGCCAGGTAAAACAGAACTGGACTACAAGAGATTATCAAGGCCATCAAGCAGTTGAAGAATGGTTAGGTAGCAGGTGTCTATGGTGTCTCACCAGAGTTTTGGAAGTAGGCCACAGCACTATATGTCAAACTCCATGAGTTTTTCCTTGCTATGTAAAAAAAAACCCTTTCAGGGGTACTCCTGAACAGACTGGTGTCCACCACTCCAGAAGAGATCTTCCCAGACAGTCAGTGCAACTTCAGAGCTACCAGGAGCACCATCAACATGGTATTTGTTTTCAGACAGCTCCATGAGAAACGCAGGAAATAGAACAAGTGACTGTATGTGACATTTATCAACCTTACCAGTGTTCAACATTATACGCAGAGGACCAGCGTGGCCAAGGCAGCTACGACAACAACCTCTGAAAACCCTTTGAAATAGGGAAAACCACCCTCTGAATATCACCAACAGTCAGCACTGAAGACACTGCACTACTTCAGCTACTTGGAATGCATCTTCTCCTCAGGTGTCAGTCGACAGAGTGTTTGACAACAGACTGGCAAAGGAAAACAGTAAATTGCAGGACTCTATAATGATATTTCCATCTGTAATGTTAGTATGCCCAGGAAGGGCTGGACGGTTACTCGACCCCAATGTTTTTTCTTCTCCACATTGTGGAGTTTTTGGTTCCTGTCCTCCGTTGTTGTCTGGCTTTATCTTTAACTTCAGTCATCCACCTGCTGTTAATTCTGCAATGTCTATAACTTCTTACTGTAAAGATCTTTTTGAGGCAACTTGTTTTGTAAAGTGTCATTGAAAAAAAAGCGTGCATTTGACAGACTACACAAAAGAGTGGAACAATAAGCATCTGAAGAAAAGCAGAAAGATCAGTATGTATAGAGCTGTTGTTCTGGCCACTGTCATGTATGGTCTTGAGTTGTGGGTCACTATGACAAGGAGGTCATCATGGTCAGCATCAGGACAATAAGTTACAAGTTTACAATCATATCTTACCTATTACAGCTGTCCAGCTAGTGCAGTTGAGTGCACACAGCTGTAGCTGGTAACTGTATTATTGAAAGTATCATTGTATCATAGTATCATTGAAACATTAGATCAACACACACAAAATCTTTCTAAAATGGTTTCTGTCTGCTGTACTGTATTAGTGGACAAATGCATTAGAAGAACACTACAGCATGCTTTAGAAGAGTTTGGGGTTTATTTTTTCTGTTTGTTTGTTTGTTACTTGTCTGAGTTGTGTTTGTGTTTTCTAAGGGTTGGTATGGCAGCTTGCATCATTGCCAGGGTAGACTGTGAAACTGAGTCTTTGGCTCTGGCTCTGACTCAAATTGTAGATATTTTCTTTCCCTAAACATAGAATTTGTAGAATTCCATTATTGTCATTGTACAGTTAAGCACAATGAAATTTGGGTACATCTCTCCATTAATGAGAACTACAGGGAGGTAGAGACATAGACTTAGACATGTTAAGGTGTTATAAAAAAAAGTGATATACAAATAAATTACTAAAGATATATCTTTTTGTATATTTAGTATATTATAATATGCCAAAGAAATATACACCAATATACTATTATCTACCGGCAGACTAGTATACCAAGTAATACTAATATAGTAGATGATATACTGGAAATAAAAATACTGGAGAACAGCAATATACAGGATAAAAAACATACTCTGTGAACATACAGTGCAAATCTAGGATGCATTTACCTTTGTAATAGAATCTAGAATGCATTTACCTTTGTAATAGAATGAAAGACAAATTAAAGTAGGGGTACATTATTAATTATTAATAATTAATTAAATGTGATCCTGTGTTTAGAGTTATTAATTACACAATTATCCCAATTTTGTACGAGTTTTATTTTTGTGTGCATTAATGTTAATATAAGGGCAAACAGCAAATATTAAAGTAATTATTTCTATTTTTTTATAGTTCAAGGCTAATATCTCTTTTAATTCTTCAAAAACATTTTAAATTAATTTACTGTATAACATACAAGTGGAGTGTTCCACAACTTTAAAAAGAGGCACAGCTGTACATAATTTGCCTCATTTAGGCGCTCATCACTTTTAAACACTCAGACATGTTCAAGCATCCGACATTCTTCCACATATATAAACCGCAGACAAGGTCATTCACTCCAGGTGAAAACCAAAAACACAAAGGCAAGAAAAATAAAAAATAAAATAAATCCCCAGCACCATTCTGAAGCCTCTCCTTAAGAACCTTATTGGATAATTTGAAAATAAAGGCTAATTTCTTTTGTTAAAGTTGTATGATATATCATTTAAAACCATTCTGTTTACATCACTAAAAGAACTGGTATTGTACACAATAAGTCATCTTCTTTTCGGTGTTGGTATTTTTTATATTTCTACAAACCATCTTTTCCCAGTCATTTTTATTGCATGGTTCAAACTCATCTCTTATATGGGATGATCTTAAAAAGTAATTAATACTATTAATCTTTTGTTTAAGAGTTGGGTGGGGTGGGTGACAGATTGTAGTCAAGTACTTAATTGTTTACATGACATCTGTCCTTGATGGTGGACATACACCTTTCAGAAAGAAAAGTGGAGAGGGCACTAACTCCCCTCTAGCCCACTAACTGGAGCAGAAGGTCCATAGACTAATATGGAAAAGCACTGACTGTACTGTTGGACTGTGTTTCTGTTACACACAGCTTTACACATGATCTCATGGTATTCTGAGATGTATTGATTCTCACCCTCAACCCCCCCAACACACAGACACACTCCTTGGTGCAGCATGTTTCCACTCTGGGCTGATTATAAAACCCTGTTCTTGTTGTGTTTTTGAGATCCCTTAGGCTGTGCTTCTTGAACTTGAAAATACTGGTAATAAGCTGTGGGGGCTTTGGCTCAGAAAAGGAGCCTTGACTGCCTGGTGATTTTCTGTCCCTAACAGAGATGGGCTTAACTGGTTCATGCCATCCACATATAATCTGTTTCAAAACCAAAACTTGACAATTGTCAGGGTAACTAAGAAATGTTATTTTCTCCAGTGAAATTTGACCTGCGCTGCAAAGAAGCATGTCTGTCAGGAGGGGTAGCATAGGTGACACATGTGAACCTTAAATGCAAACATGCATTAAATGCAGAACCCTTTTACAGAAGTCATGATATAGCCATTTTTCTTTGCAATCTGCTTTGTAGAAGTAATACAGCATAGGTTGCTGAAAAGTTATAATGCCAATGCTCTGTGATGTACTAACCAGGCACACTGCATGGCCTGGTGGCTCAATGGGTAGAGTATCAGGCTGAGATGCAGAAGTTTCCCGATTTGAATCCCAGCCCAGCTACTGAGTGTGTCCTTAAACAAGACACCCAGCGCTAGTTCATTGTAACCCGCATATGAAAAGCTGCTTTGGATAAAAGCATCTGCCAAATGGAATGTTTCTTAATTTCTACTTTTGTAGAATAAAAAACTTTAAAAATTTAGACTGAATACTATGTCTTTGCGGGGGGGGGGGGCGGCGGGGGGGCGGGGGGGGGGGGGGGGGGGGGGGGGGGGGGGGGGGGGGGGGGGGGGGGGGGGGGG
>JABJVR010029862.1:0-26255 GCA_025773905.1 Chitala chitala
CACACACACAGGCCTGAGAAAAACACAGGTGCCCTTTTTATAATTCTGTTGAATGTGCCTTTGAATTCCATATTTCTTAGTGGGGTGAAATGGTGCTGATAACTTAATTAAAGCTAGAAGCCCCTATCAAAGGCGGATATTAATATCGTGATGGCCGGATAAATCTGCACAGCAGCAGAAAAATCCAGAACGGAGATTTTAAACCTCATTATAATGCTTTTCATGGTGTGGTTTTGAAACCATGGTATCTTCAGGGTTTTCAGCAATGCTCTATCTTTCTTTGCATTTGTCTTTTTTGACATTAAGAAAAGAAACATAGTATCAGTCAACCAAAAGGTTACAACAGTTCTGGTCACTGGTCAGGTGGTGTTAGATTAATTACTCTGATCAGGGGCCACATTTTAAAAGTCCTTAAAACAAATTAAAGGTTTGGTAGGTTTTGTTCATCTTTTTATATATTTTTTTTAATATACTGCTGCTGTGTGTTGCTCATTGATCAAATATTTTTTGCTGTGTTTGTGTGGATATAGTATAAAACCCTTTTCACAAAAAATGTTGTCCATGTGGAACGTATGCATCTGCCAATTGCTGACAGTGGGATTTTAAAACGTATACGGAGGAACATATCCTTTAGTTTCCATTCACTCCCTGTCATTGTTAGTCCAAGTTGACATTCTGTGCAATACCAAAAAGATACTCCACCGTTCTGTTGAAGTAACCTCTGCTATACTTTCAAACTTTACTAACTTTCACAAGTTTTGATTACTGCAGCTACATCTTGTGAAGTGTTACTCCAATAATCTGCTGCAATAAACCATTTCAGTTGCTCAGAAATATTCGATAAGCTCAGATCCATTTGGTGATTAGAGATATTCATCAGAAAATCCTTTGCGACCAGATTTTATGGACGCCATCCAAACTGCCAGCTAGTTCATTCACCAGCGCATCCACTACCATGTCATTTTGTCATCTGTCAGAAAAGTATGTTGTACATTATGATGTTTTATTGTGCAGTACATGTGTAAAGTTTATGCTGTAAACGATGACAAAAGAGGCTGAGTTAGTCAAACGACTTCTTTTCTAGTAGCTTTAAAACGATAGTTTATCATCAGTGGAACTGCAGCATGTTCATTCTTCTGGCCATCGCTTGACTCCCTTCCCGGCCATGAGAGCGTGGCACTAGTGCTCAGTAAGGGAGAGGTCACTTCAGTCCGTCCACAGGGTCACAGCAGTGGCCCCGTCACGCCCGGTCAGGCACAGCGCTCTCGCCTCAGCTGGGGGGGCCTGGTTTTTGTTCCAGGGTCACTGGTTCAGAGAAGCTGGAGCATTCCAATGCTCCAAGGCGGGCCGATTGTGGATTCAGGACAGATGCAGTGTTGCCCACAGCCATTAACGATGTTCACAATAGTGCTCGTACCTAGTATTCATTAATATTCTGCTGTCCGTTTGGGATTGCATTGCTGCCACCAGTCCATTCAATGCAAATTGTGGTTGCAAATATTGGAAGTTATTCGTCTATTAGTCCTTTTGTCAAGTTTAATGTTACTGAAGTAAAAGTAGAGCCCATTCGGGATGATCCAATTATCCTTCAGGCCGGGATTAGCTGTAATCCTTTTTGGTTATTAGTGAGCATATAACCTCTTCCAAGTTGAAGAGCACAATTTAAATTCCTCCCTCAGCATATGCATTTCCGTGAATGTTAATACTCTGACAGTAGGGACTTAACCATGCTGGCCTAATAAGTCCCCAAATCCTATCCATATTTTAAGTTGTACTGGTATTTTAAAAAGCAATGAATATAAATGACTGTAAATGACCAACATGATAAATTCTATGCAGGTGTAATGATTCATAAACATGTGATTGGCATTAGCGGCACTGGAATTCCCGCTGGGTAATATAATAATTATCTCTCAAAGGAGCCCGTTCTGGAAACTGAAATGAGAGAAAAATTAGCCAGAGGAAATGCGTCAAGCAAATAACGCCGTTATCGGAGTGCTAGCCTTCAGTCTGCTGTCATGTCCTGTTCACGTGTGTTTGTCTGAATGGGAGCGTCTGATAAAAGGTACACGGCATTTGCAACACAGAGAGATCAGGGAAATACAGCTTCGCCACCGCTTCGGCATTCCACGCAGGAGCAGGGATACTCCGCTGAGTCCAAACCTATTCCGTAAGCAAAGGAGGGAACTAAGGAAGGCCGTCTGTGAAAGCTTATATTGACACATAAGACATACAAAAATGACAGATCAAGGATGTTAACCTTCACTTGTGCAGAGGGACTTTTAAAACAAGACGTGTTCCATTAAGACAGGAAGGAAACTCTGAACAACCCCATAAGATAACAGAGGGCGTTTACTAATGATTGTGTCATATGAATGTCAGTACATGAAATTCAGTACTGTTTGACTTAGAAAGTGTAAATACATTTCTTATGAGCGTGTAAGTCTCAGTATTATGCTATGTGCACCGGGGCCTCTGTGTGTGTAGAAAGGGTGCCTGGAGCCAGCACTGCAGAAATGTTCTGAGTGGAGTAGTTGATCCAGACTTAATTAGCTCCTCCCTTACACAAATTAATCCTTACAGGTTAACATACTGCGTTCTGATCATCTCCAAGGGAAGGCCCGTTTCACCAACGAGAAATTACTTAGCTAAATGAGGGCACCTCGTTTCAGTTTTTCTAACGACCTTTATTAATCAAAGTCAGACTCAGTCTAATTAACATCCCATCCAGTTTAGCCTTCCCCTGACCCTGTAAACGAAGCATAGTTACCATATATCACTGCCTGACTTTAATATTCCTGTCTGTTGGATATTAATACACTGTAGTAGAGCGTTTGAACAATTTGTTTCTATTGGGACATCTGCAGTTATAAAGTGAAGCTGGCCAGACTGTTTGGTGAGAAAATACAGGTACGGCAGACTTTAACCTGCTCCACCAATGGGAGAAATTAGGCTTTGAAAGCCATGGTAAAGTGATTACCATGTGTTGTCTCTGAGACACTGTTTAACCCACTTCCCATCTCCAATTGGATTAAACCAGACAATGATTGACAGTTTTCAGTAATCTCTCCCACTGAGGGTTTTAGGGCCTCATGTGCGGTTCTGCCGTTGGTGAGCCTGAGTAAACGCCTGCCACAGTACCATCTGTGCTCTCAAGTTGTTGTAGCTTAGAGATGGTTTTTGAACAGGGACATTATCAAGTGAAACCCCACACAGCCCTATGCACACATTGTCATACTGCCATTGTTTGTGGAAGCAGTAAAATCAAGTACCAAGTTTTAATCATATCTCGGTTACATGCTTTGGACCTTTCCTAGGAGTTGTAGCTGAAGGGCCTGCAAAGTCAGTGAGGTGTCTACCAGTACTGGGGATTAGGGAATAATTTGGTTTCCCTCAGATAATTAAGGGTAAAAAGAGGTCATTGTTTTCTTCAGGTTTATGTATGGACATGCCTGACATATGTGTGCTTCCATTAATGTGCTTTCCACGATAAACTCTCGTGACTGGTCTGTACTGTTCATTCGAGCGTCACTGCCAATTTGATCATAACACAGGGAATGTTTTACACAGGTCACCACACACACAGATTGTGTGAAACTGTGTGTTTCAGCATACTTGGTCACCAGTGGCTGCTGCGTGACATAATCTCTGAAATCTTTCTGGCAGAGTGGCCCACACTAGAGTGACACAAGGTCATGCTGTCACATGGCACTCAGAAACGGCTGCCTCTCTGGAAGTAATACATTTAATTTAGCAAGCCCTTTGATATATGAAACAGGGAGAATATGCTGCTTCTTTGTTCAAATAACAACATTGATAATCAAATTAAGAGTAGAGACTGGGTGGTCACTTGAAAACCAGAGTGCCCTGAATTACCGTGTGGACCTGAGGGTGAAGCTGACCACGTGGCGATGCGCCTTCTGTCTACCTGCTCAGGTGAATGGAAAGGACCTGTCCAAGGCGACCCATGAACAGGCGGTGGAGGCGTTCCGCATGGCGAAGGAGCCCATTGTGGTGCAGGTGCTGCGACGTGCCCCCCGCCCTAAGGCTGTGGGCCTGCCCCCTGACGCCCAGGTGGTGGACATCAGCACGCAAACCGACATCACCTTCCAGCACATCATGGCGCTCAGCAAACAGCCTGCAGCCTCACCTGTGGCCGTCCTGGAGCAGTACCTGCTGCCAGAGGAGTAAGTGACACCTGTCCGTCACACGGTAACATGTCAGGTAGACAACATGCATGCAAATTAGCAGTAGTCTTCTTGTCATAAAAAAGATGATTATTTCTCATGGACACCATGAGGTTTAGGGAAAAATTTTAACCTAATATTTAATTGTAAGCTTATAGTAAATGTTAAAATGTTATTGGTACGACGATGAACAAACAAATATATACAGTTTGTTTCTGAATTATGAATTAGGGGTGATAATATCATTTGTTGAGTTTGCCTCTGGTTGTCAAATATTTGCAGGCACGTCTGTAACTGCATTTAAAGTGCGGTTTTGTAAAGCAGTGTAGTACACATTAATATGGAATTTATGCGCACACGTGGAAAGAATTAACTTAATCACGAAGGCAAAATGTTAAAACGGGCCACTTATACATCATTACTCGGTCAGCTACTGTTAGTGACGGTGGATGAAAAAGTGAAAGATACAGATCTGAGAGCGCCATGGTGCCTCTCTCTGACTCTGTGTCCACTAAATCCCTCAGACGGCATTTTCACGCAGAGTGCCAGTTAGCAGTTGGGCGTCTCTGAAGTGCTAACGAGGGCCCTCATAAATGCCCATCTGTCAGTCCCCCGACACACTCGGCGCTGTCATCTCGGCATGGCCGTTATGTCATCGGACAGACGCGTCACTCCTTCTCTGGTCGTGCGGAGTGACACGAGGGTTTCAGAACTGGACTTGTAACAGGCCTTTTGGGATTAGACCTCCGAGCAACAGCGCTGATCATTTCAACTGATCTGCTTGGGTCGTTGTCCTTAACCACATAGATCTGCAACTTAACACACTGCGAGCACCAGGGATGTGAGGCTGTTCGACGGTACTGCCTGTCCCATTACAACACAGCATGCACCACCCCTGGGCCCTGTTTGCATTACTTCTTCAGAACCGGAGGCTTGTGATGGAATTTTTTAGCATATTTATCCTCACGTCTCTGCAGGCAAGGTCGGTTTTCACTTAAGCTCCATAGTTCTCAGTGAAGACACAGCAGTTCATTAAAAGGAAGGACACGTGCAGTAGTAGCCTGTATTCTACAGTCTGACAGACAGGTAAAACTCAAATGGGTAACGCCTTTGCGACTCGTACCTCAGTGAAAAGACTGCAAAAACTATTTTTTTCATTTTAGGAAGGCTGTTAGAATAGTGTTATATACTGAAGAATAATATCAATATAACTCGAATAAAACATACAACAATATGTACAGAAAGCGGCATGCAAGTGAAGATTCGTGTGGGTGTTGGAACTGTGATCAAAGCAGGGGCTGAGATTGGGTGCAGTCCACAGCATCGCCTCTGTCTCTGTCAGAACACCAGTTCTTTGAGAAGCAGTCCTCTCATGACTGAGTAGGGGAACATGTAGTACACGGCTTCACAGCAGCTGCAGTGATAACACTGTGTCCATCACGGACGGAAGTTTTCACAGTGAAACCAGGACCCGATCCACATTTGGCCAGCTGGCTTTGTTGACAGCAAACGGCCCATTATGAATAAGCCGAATATCATTGTTTAACCGACTCCTCTTTTTATAGGACACATACAATAGCTGTGCTGCTTTTACAGGCATTCGCAGAGACACGAGTTCTTCGACCCCAGTGACTTCCTGGAAGGCATGCAGCAGGAAATAGAAAGAGAGGAACTTGAGTACGAGGTAACAAGGTTTCTTTGTGTTTAACCTAAGACATACATTCACACAACAGTTAGCAGAATCCATGTATTTGCTCACACACCTTCAGATAGCCCATCAGGGCAACGCTTAACACCCCATGTATTTGCTCCGTTGATGGCAACATAACTAAGAGGGGAAGGTGTTATGGGATGTCTATTGGCCATGCCCTATTCAGTATGCCAAACCCTCTTCATTCTCCCACGCGGGCTGCGGTCCACATGAGGGTCAGATTGCTTGTTTATTCCATACCGTGAGCAGATGCTAGACGCTGACATTATTATTTATTAGTGGCTATGACTAATATGTCTTCCTCTAAAGCTCTGACACTGGCACTGTGCAGACAATACAAAGAAGATAATTACATGACTAGAGTAAAAGAAGAGTGATGGATTTCATCATGTATATTAGTAGTGCCTGCACTGGGTCATAATGGAAATAGAGCAGTAAAATAAAAAATGATAAGGTCACTTGCATGCACTATTAAGGCAGGTCTTGTCCGCAGTATTAATGGCCTTGACTTTGACAAGTAGCCATGGCCAGGAAGGTGAAAGTTCATCGAGGCAGATGAACACTAGACTGCTTCCCATGACCAGACACTAGACCTGGGCACTTCTTCACAGAGATCTGCCCTGACAAAGATCAATTGTTTGTCCAACAAAAGGTCGCAGAGTCTCCTCTTAAGCAGACACTTTGTTAAGATGCGTAAATACACTGCGTTACACTTTCGGTGTCTGTTTACTGCAGCTGAGATGCTGACGCAGAAGGGGCCGTGACCTTCTTTGCAGTTCAGTTGTCTGGATCCAGCTGTCTGCTTAGGAGCTTCTAGGATGGCTTGTGTGGAAGGGTCTTGCCTTCAAAGGGATCGTTGGTGGCTGTAATCCAGCATGTTCCATCTGCTTCACCACGTTTAAGATGCGTATTTATTAGTTTAAGATGAGCCAGTTATGAACTGAGTCTAAACCTTAATATATGATAAGCTCCCCTGTCCCTTGACAGAGAAGAGGTTGTATCTGTTACTTCGTGTGATAGATTACAAGTATCACGTGTGACAAGTGACAAGTGAGACTGCTGTTTGACAGATGTTTCACCAGGATTGGAATACATTTTTCATGTTTTATTCTGTCTCTCTTTGCTGTTGGTACTATATTGGATTGAGTGCCTTCCTCACTGAATATTTTACAGTTGTTCAGAAAGCAAATACTTGTGTACTGTATTATGCATTACACCATATTTTTGTATTTCTTTGTTGTTGTTGTTGTTGTTGTTGTTGATAATAATAATAATAATAATAATAATAATATTATTACCGCTACTACTACAAGTCAAAAATTGGTGCTCCATTAGGTATGTGTATTTTTATAAAATGTAAAATAAATATAACATTAAAAATGCTTTGTTTCTGTGCAGGAAGTGGACTTATACAGGATAAACAGGCAGGACAAGCTGGGACTGACGGTTTGCTACAGAACCGATGATGAGGATGAGACGGGGATCTACGTGAGCGAGGTCAGTGTCAGGTCTCACACAGCCACTACGGTGAAAGCGAATAGAAACAGAGGCACCGCCGGGAGTTACGCGCGAACAGGGCAAACACACCAACGTTGTTAGCTACAATATCAGCCCCGCGTGTTGTTGTTGGAGACAAGTACAGAGAATAATATATGACATTTGTTGAAGGACCCCATTTTTCACTCTGCTGTTCCCGTGGTTACACTCTGTTTGGTTTTAATTCAGACGTCTTTTCTTGTGTGTGCGTCAGATCAGTGGTTGTGGTTGTTTCCCATTGTGCATCACCTTCTGTGTTTATACCACAGTTTCGTACCTTTACACATTTATGATTGCTTTTTTTAGTGGCATAGTGTTCAGAATATTCAAAATGCAAATGTTCCGCTGTATGGTTGCTCAAAAAATAAACAAAAATCTATTTTTATCCATTATCCCAACTTGCCTGATAAAATCAAAGTTGTCATGAACTTCATATTAATTAAAATTTTAACCACATTAGTTTAAATTTACAGAGCATGGAAAAAGGAAGTAATATTTCTAATGTGTTTTGTGAGATCCCATTTATTGCCGTTTCTGAGTAAGTTTGTGGCCTTTTTTTTAGATTGATCCAAACAGCATTGCTGCCAAGGATGGCCGAATCCGAGAGGGGGACCGTATAATCCAGGTAGCTGTGACTTCCGAGCCTGGGTTCGTTCTTGTGTGCCCCCCTGGCAATACTGTCCCACAGTGCGCTGACTCATTTTACACGCCCCCTCCAGATTAATGGCATCGACATCCAGAATCGCGAGGAGGCTGTGGCCCTCCTGACCAGCGAGGACAACAAAAACGTCTCCCTCCTAGTTGCTCGGCCCGAGATACAGGTGAGACCCCAACTGTGGATGGAGAGGAGGCCTCACTCCAAATGTGTGAAAAATCATGGTTTTCAGGTGTCAAGGGCTTTTATCCAGCACATATATCTATAGAATAGAGGTTTATTGTCATTGAGTACATATACATTACAACAAAATTTTTTCCCTGCCTTTAAACCATCCCCTGGGGGAAGCAGTTGGCAGCCACACATGGCACCCAGGGAACTAGCATTTGAGCATCTTGCTCAAGGACGCACCTGATGGTTGGGCTGGGATTTGAGCAGGAAGGCTTTCTCATCCCAGCCTGATGTTCTACCTATTGAGCCACCAAGTTGCTACATATAGGCATATAACATATAGTCTTGGTTAGACTTTTATATGATGAATCTGTCAAAGCAGATTAATTTCCTGTAAAGTCAGATTCAATCCATTAAATACCAAAGCTACATGGTTACTCCAGCTATCTTTCACTGGACAAATTTGAACTGAAAGATATTAACATTGATTTTGACCTGCAAAAATTGACTAACCGAAAAACACCTCGTTTCCGCTTACCTTCGTTCAGCTGGATGAAGGATGGATGGACGATGATAGGAACGATTTCCTAGATGATTTGCATATGGACATGCTGGAGCAGCAGCACCATCAGGCTATGCAGTTCACTGCCAGCATGCTTCAACAGGTAAACTAATCCATCACAGAGTAATAAGTATCACACCCAGATTCTCAGCATGCTTCAATGGGTAAATTAATCCATCACAGAGTAAAAATATCCCAGCCAAATTCCCATCATGCTCCAGTGGGTGGGGCCATTCAGCTCAGAGTAACTAATATCTGAAACAAATTCCCAGCATGCTTGAGAAGATAAAGCAATTCATTTCAAAATAAGAATGAGGCACAAGCAGTCCATGTGCAACTGATGATAAGGCAGTTTATCACAAACTATGTTATGTATGTGGTGCAGGTCATCAGTAAGTGATACACAAGAGAGGATCTCCTCCTTCTCATGCCAGCTGAAGAATAGCAATAAAACACTAAAATATTCCAAATAAAAACGTTTATATAACGCACCCTTACATTGTTACTGAATACTACCCTGTTCTGATTTTGGCTTAGAAGAAGCACGAAGAAGATGGGGGGACGACAGATACAGCAACACTGCTCTCCAACCAGCACGAAAAGGACAGCGGGGTGGGGCGCACCGACGAGAGCACGCGTAACGATGAAAGCTCGGAGCAGGAGAATCTGGCTGATGACCAGACGACCTCCTCCAATACGCTGGGCAGCCACAAGAAGCTAACATACAGCCAGGACACCTTGGGCAGCGGCGACACGCCCTTCAGCAACGAGTCGTTCGTCTCGGCCGACTATGCCGACGCCGACTTCCTGGGCATCCCCGCGGATGAGTGCGAGCGTTTCCGGGAGCTGCTCGAGCTGAAGTGCCAGGCGAGGGGCGCCGTTCGGCTCGACCCGTGCTGCCCCAGCACCAGCGCTGAGCCGGAGTGCGTCGACAAGGAGCTCGAGATGCTGAACGCGGAGCTTCGCAGCATCGAGCTGGAGTGCCTGAACATCGTGCGGGCGCACAAGATGCAGCAGCTGCGCGAGCAGTGCCGCGAGTCTTGGATGCTGCACAACAGCGGCTTCCGCAACTACAACACGAGCATCGACGCGCGGCGCCACGAGCTCTCTGACATCACGGAACTGCCAGAGAAGTCGGACAAGGACAGTTCAAGCGCCTACAACACCGGCGAGAGCTGCCGCAGCACGCCGCTTACACTAGAGTTGTCGCCTGACAACTCACTGCGGCGCGGGACAGAGCCTCAGAGCGAGGGCGGAGCCTCGTGCGTGGGCGGGCCCAGCGGCAGGGCCCACAAGCCTCTGCTGTCTCCTGTTCAGGAGGCCGGGCCCAGCAGGGGGCGTTCCCCCGCCTCTGTTAAGGAGCTTGAGGCTTGCGTGCCAGCAGACACCAAAGAGCGCAGGGTGGCGGAGGCAAGCAGGCCCGGAAAGAGTTCGCTGCTCCCTCAGCCACGCTCCCCATATAAACACGCCCATATCCCCGCCCACGCCCAGCACTACCAGAGCTACATGCAGCTCATCCAGCAAAAGTCAGCCGTGGAGTATGCCCAGAGTCAGGTGAGCCTGGCGAGTATGTGCCACGACGCCGAACCCAAGATGGAATGGAAGGTGAAGATCCGGAGCGACGGTACACGCTACATCACCAAGCGGCCCGTGCGTGACAGGCTGCTGAGGGAACGGGCACTGCGCATCCGCGAAGAGCGCGCCGGCATGACCACGGACGACGACGCTGCCAGCGAGCTGAAAATGGGCCGCTACTGGAGCAAGGAGGAGCGCAAGCAGCACGCTGTGCGTGCCAAGGAGCAGCGGCTCCGCCGGGAGCTCATGAAGCAGAATCGTGGGGACTGCTTGCGAGAACAGAGTGGCACCGAGGACCGCAAGGAGCTCAGTATCATCGAACTGAGCCACAAAAAGATGATGAAGAAGAGGAACAAGAAGATATTTGATAACTGGATGACCATCCAGGAACTGCTCACCCATGGGACGAAGTCACCGGACGGGACCCGGGTGTACAACTCCCTCCTGTCCGTGACCACCGTGTAAGCGGCTGGTCTGCGTCGGGCTGTGTACATAGGACCCTACCGCTTGGGGTAGAAATTCCTGCCTCGTTAAATGTGGCAAATTTGTAAATATGGAACACTAGGGGGACTTTCTGAAGGAACTTGCACGCTGCACAGTTGATAAGGATGGCTTGCTATGGTATTTCTAGCACTCTGAATCTTTACATTTTTGAAGGTGACATAAAAAACGGTTTTCACAGACTTTCAGTAATCTTTCTACCTTTGTACCAGTTGTTTTGAATGACATTTAAAAGCAAAATTAAGTTGTTACATTTAAAAACTAGAACTTCTATGCCTCCTGAAAGGTTTTGCAACTGTGTAATGGCATTCTGCTTAGAATAACCAACAGCCAACATATAACAATTTTAACAATTATCTTTTTCAGTATTTTATTGTTTGTGCATATGTTTTGTTTATTGAATAAGAAATGCATCAATATGTAGCTTCAAAGTTATCGCAGAATCTTTTTTGGAAAAAAAAATGTTTTTTGAATTTTACCATTTAAAAACAGGTTACTGTTTGTATTAATATTTCCAATAAACAAAGTCATTTCATACTACAGCCTGTTCCTACATGCTACTGCTGCTGCTGTGAATTCAACATTCTGTGCATAGATGAGAAGGGAACATCTGCCATATGTCTGTTGATATCCAGATTGTTTCATGTTACTATTGTAGTGGTTGCATTTCTATTAGATTCCATGTACTAAGAAAAACACTGAAGCCTAACAAATCAGTAGCTAGCAGCACACTTTGATGTCTTGTAAAACAAGAAGTAATAAATTATTGCTTTATATTTCACAAGTTCCCAGAACTGTTCTTAGCTCTTTCATTTTCACATTGCTCTTTGAGTGAGAAGGTAGCCAAGGTGCAAAAAACTGCATCATAACCGTCTAATGTGGAAGGGACATTTAAGCAGATCTAAAGTCGTTCTTAGTGCAACTCTTTGCACATGTAATTTTCATAGTCTCCCCTTGGAAAAAATTTATTCAGCTGAATGCAGCTGCTGTGAAAGGATGTTATGTTTGTAGGCATTCTTCCCCACAACACAATGGATATGTATGCTTTTATCAGATTATGCAGTAAGACTGTGGTACTTATGTATGCATTTACTTTGTGCTGAGAAGCCTGACATTCCCCATAAGTGTTGTTATTTGTCTGTTCTGAAAGAATGTTCTAATACACAGTGACAGTTTCATAAGATTCATTGTGTTGTCTTGGTGACATTCATGTGCACCATTTATACAAGTCCAGTTAATATAAGCAAGGTGCAACGCTGGTGTTTCAATGAGAGCTTTGGTGTAATTCAGTTCAGATGGTATCATTATTTATTGCTTTAAGTGTATTCTGCTGTCCAGTGTGGTATTTTAGCCCTAGTGATCCTTGCACTCTGACCTTGTTTTCTGAACTGACTTGTTTCCTTTTTTAGCTCAATGTGTGAACACGTATCAATATAATGTAACAGATCATTTATTGTAGTTTTCGGCTGTTTTATCCATATGCAAAGCTGGTGGTTTGTGAGTATCTTTGACAGGATGTTTGCGCCATCTGCTTTTCAGCTCCCAGCTGGCTGTCCATTTGTTTGTTTCTGAGCTCCACAAAGCTCGCTTAACCAGGAAAATAACAACAGAACAACGTGACATGCAGTTCACCAGGGAAACGCCTCCAAGCACACAGTTAGTCTGTTTTTTCAGCTTGAGATGCTTCTTGAATCAATAAAAACTTGAAATTGCATTGCGGGCAGCCTGTGATAAATGCAGCATGGGCTCAAGACCGTGCGCTGCTTGCTTTTGTTTCATTTTAATGTACAAACCACTTTTACATTGTTTGCCCTCGTTCTTTGCCTTTCTGGATATGACAATTTCCCTTAGAGCACGTTTGCAATCTCTGACTAGATTCACCATAAAATTGCAAAGTGTGGACATGCTTTCCAATTTCTAATTATTTTGTCCTTTGTGTATAATGTTTGAAAAACAATTTTCTAATGTCTGCACAAGCCTACAGACTAATTAAATGTCTCCGCTCATGGCTGTATTTATATTGTCATTGGATGCAGACTTCTTCCTACCGGTTGTCCTGCCCTGCTGTACAGGCCGCGTTGGCGGGGGATCCGCTGTTCAGCGTGTCTGTGTCCGTTTCTTTCATTCGTGGGCATGTTCTGCAGTGGAGTTAATATGCTTCCTAGGTAAAAGGCTGCGAGGCAGACCAAAGGAATGTGACATGGACCGACTTTTGAAAGATGTAAAGCATGTTAGTGGATGCAGTGATTATTGTAAATCCAGTTTGTAATCACTTCAGTTCTTATTGTAATATTTTTATAGTATATTAGTCTGCCGCCTATGAGAAAGAGCGTGGTGCATCACAACAAGAGAGAGAGATTGGGACATTCAAATCAGCGAAGCAATGAGGGACTCTAACTCAACTCTGTCTTATCTCTCCTGACTGCAGAAAGAGTGTAGATGCCTGCTACACTGTGAAATAAATTTTGCAGTGCTGCGCTCCTACATACTGTGACTAAAATAAATAAAAAATTTTAAAAAACGGAAAACATACATTATAAATTTTTTGTTCCCTGACCCCTTCCTGACTCTGAATTGATATTGAATGAATGAGTATACAAAACATGTTCCTTCACCCAAAAAAACAGCTGAATGTTTTGCTAAATTATGGATTTGTCTTGGTGTGGAGAATACCTTTGTCCCTTTTCTGCGTGTACAGCTAAGTCAGTGAAGCTATGGCAACAGAACCCATCTCTTGGTCTGAAGCTGCAGGGCCTGAGCACTTCTTCATTGTGCCTGAGCATTTATTGCACCCCAAGACTTGATTGTTTTATCACTCTGGCGACTTATAAAGGTAGTGGACCGGATAAAGTACCCTTGTCTCTGTTTTAATCTCCATTATTTAAGCAGAATAATTATGATAATGAGTCAGGCTGAGTAAGGAGATGAGGCAATGTTGTTCTGGGATGTAATTGATTGCTTCTTCGTGAGGCTGACCGAGGAGACTATATGATTTATGTTGGGAGACTAGACTGTGTACACACTCGTAAATGGAAGATAACACTGTGGCATGCAAGGCAAACAAAAGGGTTGGCAACCAATTCCTGGAGCCTTCCCTTAGTAATGTTAGAAGGTTAGTTTGATCACGTTCCCTGCTTCACTGGACCTGTGTATTAAAAAAATTTTTTTTTTTTTAGAATTACATGAGGTCTCGTTATTTTAAATGCTGACACGCTTGGGGCTGTTGTTCTTTGCTGCTGTTGCCCGTTTTACGATAAACCCGGTGCTCTGCTCAACTGGTTGATCTCGAAGGGCCGGGTGACTGGAATTCTCTACAGGTCAGAATGCACGTTAAGTCTTTCTGCTGCACAATGCCACCTTGTTTTAGACGTTATTCCGCATGAGCTGTCTCAGCCGAATCGAGCTGGTGACAGACACCGAAACATGGATCTGAAAATGAAAACGATCTGCTTTTTGCTCAGACACTTGGTGAGGAAAACATCTCAACATATGTGAGCTTCATGCAATGGCAAGCATTTCCGTTCCATTTATCGAGTGTGGGAGAGGTGCTCAGTCGAGGTTAAAAAACGATGTATTATGTGTGAGGTCACCTAATATTGGAACAATTGCAACCAAGTTCCAACAGAAAATAGGGGAGTTGTGGAAAAGTGCAGTGAAGACAGCTGCTGTTCCATAAATTACCACATTCCTTACAAGATCTAAATTGGGATATTTCTACACAAAATGTCATCTGTTAAGCAATTAAAACAAGCAAATAAGGAAAATGTTTAACAATCAGAAACTGAGAAGAGTAATGAGAGATTACACAGCCCATTTCCACAGTGAGTTGTAAGGTGACCAGAAATTATATTTTTATTTATTTAATCCCTCATTAGTCCCTCAATGGGGAAATTCATTCTCTGCTTTTAATCCATCCCCTGGGGGAGCAGTAGGCAGCCATTATTCAACACCCAGGGTGCTAGCGTGGAGTGTCTTGCTCAGGGACACACCTGGTGACTGAGGGGGGATTTGAACTGGGAGACTTCTGCTTTTTTTGTTTTGAAAATGAATGAATACAGGTAAGTTCATCAAGTTATGGTCAAGGTGGTCAAAGTCACTCCCAGAATGTGGAGGACACAAGGTGAGACACACATTGGATTGTAAAAGGCAGAGCAGCACCTACACACCATGTCAGCTCAGTGTTGAGTCCACACCCCTCTGGGCCATCGTGCTGCTTAGATCAGTGCTTATCAATGTGTAATCCACAGCCTGACCAGATCATCTTTCTAAACAGAACTCCTCTGTACTTCTCTTTCCTTTTTCTCCATGCTGTTTAAGCCAGAGCAAAGAAGTATTGCTGAATGACCATTAAATCAAAATATCAATAACACAGTGTAAAACAAATTATATTTAAAGCCTGATGCCAGCTGTGTTTGACGACTGCCACTTTTTCATTGTACATGATGAATCTTCCAAGGCATAAAGTACATGTATAAGAATAGAACCACATCTGTGACATGGATTAATTAGCCCATAAAACACAGAGAACCACTGATTACATAATTATATTTAGATACTTCTTGTCATCATTTCATTAAAAGCAAACAATTTTTCTCAGTCTGCTATTTTCATTGTCCAAATGTTTCTCAATGCAAGTCACGTGACTGAGTAGTAAATACCGAACTTAAAAATGTGTCTGGTCAGGGAAACAAAAGGAATCCTCGTCATATTAACCCTGGGGCTAGGGCTGGATCAGCAAAGTTTAGACAAACGTTAAAGATTTTCTTTTTTTTACTTTTGTTTAAAGATGGGTTCATAAATTAAATTCATTTTCTGGCCAAAAAATCACATGTGAACTGAAATAAATTAATTGAACCAAGAAGTGTGAATAGAAAATTATGCTATAATCAATTATACTGAGATAAGTTATCTGATTTATTTAAAGAAGGGCAATATTGTTTTTCAAAGATTTCATGAATGACAGGGCAAATGTGTTTCATTTCATTTCCTTCATATTAATCAGCCCTAGGCAATCTACTTTTACAAGTTAAGAAAGCTTGTGTGTGTGAAAGAACACTGTATGGTTTTAATTTATGTAAATTAATGCATTATTGGTTGAAATGATTATACATTCCGCAGATGAGAAAAACTGCGACTTGGCTCATGTGTCACAGCACTGGCTACACTTCAGCGCAAAGTACAAAATCTGTAAATGTTGGAGAGGAGGATCCTAAGACAAAAGATATTTTTTAATTTGCTTTGAGATGGTAAAAGTACACATGAATATTGATACATTTGTGTTACAGTCAAGAGACATCAGGAGAACTCTTAAATGAACATTCGCAATGTCATTTGTTGATGATTGACTGAACCGAGCAGACTGTGTCAACGTCCACTTGAGACTTGGAACGGAGTTAAACAAAGCCTCCACCGACTGGAACTCACATGACAATTTGCAAACAACAGAGCATAATTACCTTCCTGTCACATTCAGAGGAGGCTTTCCAGCTGACTTTGACATAGATTTTCATCACTGACTTCTGATAGAACTTGCATCTGTCCTGTTCAGTGGAGTACGTGATTGGTCAAATCTTACTTCCTTGACTGATAAGGACATGAGTAAGACAAATAAGGAAGAAATTAACTGTAACAGGGGGATGTCTCATGCCTTCCTGAAAATACCAATAAAGACATCAACCCTCCGCATCCCCATCTCCTCAGCCTGTCATCTGCTGGTGGAAGCTCTCTTATCTCGCATTTCACATCCCGGCACAGTTAAGGGGACAGCATCAGACACAAAATGTAAATGCACTTTAGATAAGGAGTTTCGCATTTATATTCAGACAGCACAACATGAGAATTTTACCCCAGATTCTCCACATTAATGGATGTTCTCAAGAAAAAAAGTATACGATGCTTAAAACATTCATATAAATAATTAGCAGTAAGACAACTGCTGATAAATTATTTATATTTCAGTCAACAGTTTAGCTGCATGCTTGCCAAGACCTATTCAATATTGTCATAAGGCAGCAGATAACCTTGAAGGATTCAGGCGAAGTGGTTTTGATAAATGTTGTGATTTGTGTACACTAATGAATTGCATTTTGTTGCAGATTCATGTAGCCATGCTTGGTTAATATTAGAAAATAAGCACTAGAGACCTAAAAGTGAATCTCTTCTTTGTGGTCTTTATATGTCAACCAGTATTAGTAGATTATATTAGCTGACAAATATTTGTTCACAAGACAGATGAATTACGCACTGATGAATTAAACTAGACAGCCTTTGCATATTGTAAAACAGCCCAGATATGGAATAAATAATTGCTAGAAAGAATAAATTTGAAAAAAGTATTACCAACATCTAGGACAAAGAATGATTAGTGTTATTCAATTTGTAAAATAAGGGTAATTTCCTATGCAATCTTATTTCCTGTTTAATTTCTTTAAAACTGTGGCACAAACAACAGAGAAAGGGTATTGAGAATGGATGAATGAAAAAATGTTTATTCATTTACCACAAACACATAAATCATATGCACTCCCTGACAAACTGATTAAAAATGATACGGTTTCTGAAAGAAGTAAACATGCTATGAGTTATTGTCTAATTCAACCTGACAATGCAGACAAACCAGTAAATGTCCATAAGTTCACTGCCAGTCCCAATGCACTTAGAGGACATGGTTCATGATATTTGATATACTGTATTTGTATTAAAAACCAACAGTTGAATTATTTTAAAGGGCAGTAGTGCAATATTAAAATTGAGTTTTAAGTATAATGCACTAAGGTAAACAATGATGTTCTAAATTCTTTATATTTTAATTTGCATTGAGAGCATGTTAAACAAATCCTTTAACAAAAGATGATAGAGGTCTAAGCACTTCATATTAATGGGCGTATATGTCCTTGAAAATGTGGTTTGTGGTTTAATGAAATTGGAAATAATATGGCAGTAATTAAAGAAATTCTCTTCATTTCAATTTATTTTTATATGGTTCCCTTGCCACCATAGTAGCTCCAAGGTCGACAGAGGATTAAGAAGACCAGTCAAAAAAAAAAACACCTTAGGATACGAAGGGGTAGAAAAACATACTGGAATAAAAAAGAAAAAAATGGACTCCAAACCAGTTTGGTGCCCCAGTCTCTCCAGGGCGTAGTAACTTTACACAGTTGATAAATCAGTACAGTGTAGGTCTTCTTAAGTCATAGTGTCATTAAGGTACTGCTGCAGTGATGAGATGTTCTTCTTCCTTTTGTTAGAACAGCAAGTGATGATCATCATCTGTGACTCTGATGCTGCTCAACTCCACCTGTGGTCTGGCCTTGTGCTGTTAGTCCTGGGGCTTCCATTCATTTAGCTGTAACCCTGGGCTCACATACACATGTTTGTGGGAGAAGAGAATTATTTTACTATGTGATGCAGTTTCCATGGTGAGAGTGAAAATAAAGCCAAATTTTTCACTCTTACTTTGTGCATCTGAGTACCAGAATATCAGCAGTTGGGAGGATATCGTTTTCACATGTATATTTTTAAAAGGAGGTGCTGGAGACCGTTTGGTTTCATTCATTAGTGTAAATACAATAATTTCTAAATAATTACGAATAAGGCCTAATGAAAGCATATGTTTATTATATTACAATTGGGCTTCTTTATATATCAAGAAAACTTTTGACATATAGTAAAAGTGGGACCAAATTGACAAGCGGCTCATTTTGTTTTCAAACTAATTATCTTTTTCGTTTACATTCAGTACAAAGGATATGTCTGTTCCATGATTAAATTAAACACCCCATAAATTAAATTCAAGTGATTATTGACTTCCCATTAACTTCCACTACACTCTGCATTAGCATTCAAATGTCAGGTCTACCCCCATATGACAGAAGACACGACCACACGTTTAAAAACTGAAGATTTCCCATTTTATTAGAGCCGCTGGCCATTTTGACCTTTGTCTATTATGTGTTTTTGCCAAAAGCAATTTTGTCTAAAGCTGCCATCTGCAGAATTTCATGTTCAGATACAATGTAAATATGGAATTTGGCATAAATATTCACCAGCAATAAAAGTCCCATACCTCACCAAGGAAACCTCCCCTGAAAGCTAATGTATTGGGCATTGCAGGGCCGAACATGTATTGCAGCAGCACCCCCTCTTTAATATGTTAACCTTGGTGGGTCGTTCCACTGCCCTGACCCTGTGCTAATATAATCACTGGTAGACTGAGCAGTTCCTCAGAATAGCACATACTGTCTGCCATGCTATTTTTTGAGAATGGTGCTAGTATTACCTTTTCATACTAATTGATAAATAAATATTGATTGATGATAAAATTGTATGCCTGTTTACAGAAATGTAAAGCAATTTTATTATTGCAAAAACAATTTTGTAAGGGTGGCACAATTAAACTATTAAATTATTCAAAGTCAAATGCTTTAAAATAACCCTGAAACTAATGGCAACTAGCAGACAGGTGTCATGAATTTTTGTTGTATGATAAATATTTATGCAACTCTGCCTGAGTTTGCTGGATGATTAGTAGTCATGTTTAACTAATTTGTTTTAACCATGGAGAACTAGAGTCTATAATTCTGTACTTGTGGTTACAGTGTTGTTAAAATCACAAAGTTTTAACCATAAGACAAAGGGTTATGACTCATCAAAATTTATATGTATATGTCGCACACATGGGGCTCTATAGGGTTAAAGAATATTACATGTTCAAAAGGGTACAAATTACCAAATACACACACACGCACACACACGCATGCACACACACACATATACCAGCGCAGCTGGTAGTGACCCAAAGCAGCACTGACGTATTCACACCTACCTGTGAGCTCATCAATCATTCTCAGGTGTAACCTGTCAAATCCCCCCTGCCCCCCATAAATACACATTTTAAATTTTAATTTGCCAAATTCCTGTTTCTTTTTTTACAGTTTATTGCTGGAGTGTGGAAATAAAAAGGATATAAAATGTCTTTGAGAATTTTTAGGTGTGTTCAATATTAAAATACTTAGGTTTATTTTGCATCTTTTTCTTAGATTGAATTTGAAAAGATTTTGAGTTAATATATTCCAGCATTATTAATTTACCCTTTTTATAATAAGCTTTTTTTTACAAAGTGAACAGATTTATGGAGGAGTATGTAATGATATTTAACCAAGATAACCAAGGTTGTAATACGAAAGGTGAAAATGTCAGTGAGGTGTGTAAGAGGAAAGGTGAAGCTGTTCATTAATGTAGCAATCATTCAGAGGTGATGGTGAGTCACCTGTGAAGACAATGACATAACCCACGGTCTGGGCAAGAGATTGATTAGCTCCCACAGCTAAAGACTTGGGACTTTAGTGAACTGGTCCTCTTGCCCATTACATTACACTTGTGCTCACCATCCTTCTTCTTTCATTATAACGAGCTTAATGAGATACTTTACTGTTTGAATAATTTAAAAGAAAATGTTTGTTACTATTCTCTAACCTACATAGTACATGACAGAAATCCTCTCTGTTTTATTGTATTATAACACCTTGCCCTGAGTCCATCCACAACACTGCTTAACTACATTCTATTCTCATAGCTGCTTTATTCCTAGAAGTGATTTTTCATTAAGGGAAATAACATTCTTTAAATGTATATGTACAGTTCCATTTTGCATGAGTTAAAACTGTCCTGATATTCTAATACCGAGTTAAAGAACATTTAAAAATAGCCTCCACTAACACAATGGCATAAATCTCTTTTTCTATCTATTTGACCTTTAAACTTTGCATTGACTTGTCAAGGTCAAAGTTCACATGGCTTTGTTTTTTTTTTTTTAACTCTACACAGCCATAACTCTTAGGAGCCTTTCTCTCAGACTCATCCAGGCACTGTTCTCCCACAGACGTCGGGAGGTAACGTGACCCCAGCAAAACACCCGGCCTAATAGTCCTGTTCTCATGGATTACAGGAGCCTTTGCATTTTGGTAATTTATGTATCTGTCACATGCTGGTTGTATTGTACACCATTCCCACTGACAGTGCTCCCTTCATTTTGGTATCCTGACACACTGTGCCTAGGTGACTTTAGATGAAAGAGTCATGCCTTAGGAATGTATAAAATATTAGTTTGCCCTTGTTGTCAGGAGAAGTTAGTTTCCAAGTCTGTTTGTGTTTGCAGGAGAGAAACTTTTTTTTCCCCTCAAACTTTTCATATTATAAGAAAAGCCTTTTCATCAGAAGGCTGTTAAATGTCAAGACAGCCAATGTATTCCATGTTAAAGAAAATTTTTTTCAAACAGCATTTATGATTACAGGATTTAAAAGGCAGAATTACCGGTATTCACATGAGAACCAAACAAAATATCTTTACCCTTTGTGTGTAATTAAAAGGAAGACATGACTCCGTCAAAGGGTTTTTTTTTTTTTTTTACTTAGACTACTCAAAGGTCAAAATCAGCTGTAGCTGGGCCTTTAATGGAATTATGAGACCTGCTTCTATGCTCTTTAAAGTGAGAAGAATGTGGGTATCGCTACATTTCCCTCAGTATATATCATAGTTCAGAATATCCATCAGTACTGCAAAGGTACTCTGACATCCTTTCTGAGGAGGACAAAGAGAACATAATGACTGCTAGAGAGAAAGGAGAAGCTGTTGTAATATCACAGTGATTTAAGAGGCTTTGACAGTTATAAGAAAAAAATTCACACAACAAAATAATTTAAAAATTGCTTCTTTTGGTGGAAAGCACAAGATCAGACATACATATTCAAAGTAAATCATGTTTACTCATTCGTTCAGTGCCTTGCAAAAGTATTCACCCCCATCCCCCTTGGTGTTTGTCCTGTTTTTCTGCATTACAACCTGGAATTTAAATTGATTTTTTTTTTTCTGGGGGCGGGGGGGAGTTGTACTATGATTTGATTTACACAACACGCTTCTGACCTAGAAGGAGCAAAATATTTTTATTGTGGCACACAGTAATTAAGACGAACAAACAGAAGTCTGGACTGAATAATTGTGTAAGGCACTGTGCCTCTGTATATATTTTTACCAGTTCAATTTAAAAATAAATCTCCAAATGGTACAACAGCAAATTCCTCATGCCTCCCGCTACCGTTATGAAACCCGTACAATCTTCAGCAACTCTTAAAGAGGAGCTTCATCCTTGCTCTGAGCATGTGAACCAAGAAAGGGGGAAGTTTGTGAAGCTCTGACTGGGAGAGTAAGACTAAATGGGTACTATGGAGGCTCAATGCCATCTGTTCAGTGAAGACACTTGGATAAATGCATGTCATTAAAACAAAGTGCTGTGTTCTCCCTGTTTCTGTGATGGAACCTATAAACCCAAGTTTGCAGCTTGGAGGACTGGTTATAGGGCAGAAAAAGCATTCACAGTGTTTCCTTTATTATCACAAAGTATCTTAGAAGTAGCTGTTGGACCATGTGACCCCATCCCCCTGCTGTCTACCCTCAGCCATGGAATCTTCATGGTGGCTTCAGGAAGTTCTTTGTGCTGTTGCATCACCACTGAAACACTGGAGGTCTTAATTCCTTATTTGCATCTGTCCAAGTGTTTAGTGAACAGAAAAAAAAACGAATAAAAGAATTTTTTTTTTTCACCATTTGACAATAGAAAGTGGAGGTAAATGGTTTTGATATCATACAATATACAAATTTCAGAGTACCTAATATAGTCTCAGTACAAAGAAAGAGAGATAGACACTTGAGACAGATAATGCATCTCATCGAGAGAGCTGTGCTCCTGTGACAGAGGGCTCTGTCCCTGGCCGTGAATAGCGCGCTTTCAGCAACTTACATATAAAAAGGCAACAACCGCATCTCGTATATTCCGTTTTATGCTAACCGTACATACGTAACAAGGACAAACTTTCTTATAACTTAGCTGGACGGCTACAGCTACGTTATAAGAAAGTTTGCCCTTTGGTGCACACCGATGGCCGACCACGACAGTTACATTCACTCCCCCACACACACACACACAAGCAACAACAAACACGAAGTAACTGACGAACAAGCGCTGCTTTATTTCTGTTTATTTGTGGTTTGTAAGTTTTTACATCAGTACTCCCTTTACCCGTTCGTCGTTTTCATCCCTTCGTCCATGTGTTAATTTGGTTGTCCAAGGGGAAATCAGACTGGAGGGGGTGGGGCAGAGAGGTGTTTATTATTAGGAAAAAAATACAGCCACCCATTACAATTATCCAAAGCCTGGAAGATCTCATACAATCAAACTAAGAGTCATCATTGTTAAAACAAAGTGTTAATTACTGTGTTTTTCAATTTAATAAGCCAGTTTTGTTTTTTTTTTTAAATCAGGATATATCCATTTTCTAATACGGTATGAAATGTATAACGGGTATTATCTCCAGATCGTGAAAACGTATGTTTCGTTTCTGTGAGAAAAGACAGAATTTTAAAGATAATCCTGGCGTTTACCCACGGGTTGTTGTTCATGCAAAGGTTAATTTCATACCGAGCCTTTCTCTACGATCCGCTCGCAATTTTCCGTCTCCGCTCAGCAAACAAGGGATTTGTCCGAAGACGAATTTTTATGTGCGTCGAAAACGTCTTTGAAGTTAAGTGAAACTGCAAGCGGTTGCTCTTTTGCCTTCTGCGAGTCAGCAATACGGAGAAAGACGGACTCTCTTCATTTTGTGGGAAGAGGGATTTAAGAGTCACAGTATGTGGCGAGTGTAACAGAAGAAGAGCTTGAAAATAACCACAGTGCCTTTGAATGACACATGTGCGAAGAATAAATATGAGTTATACCATAGTGTCTACGCTGCATTGATTTTTTTTCTGACATCTCAGCGTTGTTTATGGGCCCCGTGTTAGAAAATAGGGCTTGTGAGGATCTCAGACTGTGAATCTTGCTGCGTGTCCTGAAAGAGGTGTTTTATTGACCATTAGAACCTGTAATGTCCCCCTGGGGTGGTGATGTAAGATGGGACAGGGAAACACTGGAGGCAAAGATTTGGTGTCAAGATTCTCGAATACGTCAGGTTTGTCAGAATCAATTAGCGTGCCCACATAGCGGTGATTTTACACTGTAACGTGTTTGATTTACACTCCTAAATGTTGTGGTTGCTAGTGATGTGTCATAACTGAAACTGACTGGTTTTGGTGGTTTGCTCATAGCAAGCTGATTTCCCTAACAACAGAGTGAAGGTTCTTGTTTGAAACACAGGAGAAAACACACTACCTTAGGACAGTGTTTCTTGTGGACCTTTGCTGTGTTAATTATCTCCTGTGGAGTTATCTTAAGCCCTGAAGTCCACACACAAGCAATAAATTCCCTCCTCCCCAGCAAGGTCTATCGCAACCCATACAACCGAGAACTAAAATTGCTTGACCGGAGAAACCACTTGAAGCTGTCAGTGGATGGGCCATAAGGAGGAGTTTATTTCCATTATTTTAGCTGTTCTACGTACTTCAGTGAAACTGCCTTCTAAGTCGTTTTGGTTTTAACCAGAGCAACAGGTTTCTTAGGCAATTGTCTGAATGCTTCTCTAGAAATATTTCTCACACCCTTCACAGAAGCATAGATTTGTTTGGCATTAATTTGTATATATGAATATAATGTATTTGCACTGAAATTAAGTCTGGCGTTTTTAGTTTACCAATGTTGGTGCTGAATGACAACTGCAGCTGTCAGGATTCATTTTAAATAAGGTCTATAAATTATGTTGTATAGAAGCAATAAAGCTGAACTTGGGGTTGGAATGTGTCGGCATTCTGCGTTAACTGGAATGGTTCTGACTAAATACAAAAACATCAACCGTCAATAGTAAAACGATTGCATATTTAATCAAATAAAGATTTAAAAATGAGGACAATTAAACACCTTTCTACAAAATTTATGTGTTTAGAATTTTATTTTAATCAACTGCTTTTTTTCTCAAGATATTAAAGGATCATTTTAGGTGCACAAAGAATGGTTTGAAAAATATGATTGATTTTACTTTTCAAGCTGTGTGAAACATGGTTTTATGCTTATGGTAAATTATTATTTCTATGTTACATATGTGATTCTGTGGTAGTAAATTCCCTGAGACCAGCTATGAAATCCCAGCTACAGTAGTTGATTTATTTTTTACCATGGCGCTCCCCGTCACACTTCCTGCTAGGAATGTTGATGAAAGGCCCAGCTACTGAACACCAGCTCTCAGAGTTCACGGGGGTGATTGTACTATACTGCATCTGGTTTGAAGAAAGTCCATGCCAGACCGATCAATCCAACAGAGATGGTGATCAGCGTGGCTTCCTGTGTGCCCCCATAGCTATTTGTGGGCTATAATGTACACTATTTGATGTGTTCATAACATGACGGATGACTCGTGTTTTCTGAACACTCAAGGAACACTGATCAATTTCAGTTCAATATGATTTATTTTTATGTTGCATACAAGATATTTTTATATTACAACAAGTTGTCTCAATGTCTTGAACACAACTGTTTATGGTTGCAACCTGCAAAGCCTTCACTTCACTTGTTTAGCTCAGCTTAGTAATAATGCAACAAGCAGGGAAACAGTTATACCTAAAGCAGAGATGTGTTGAAAGGGTTCATCTGTGAAAGGCCCTTCACTGCACCCTGTCCCTGCTTTGATATGTGTACAGCATTTCTCCTGTTGCTTTCTGCATGAGGTATTAACAAGAAGCCTCTGCTGAGGCAGCGTGTTTGCAAATTAATTACGCAACTAATCGACAGTCGAGACAGCAACTCTGCCCACGCAGCGAATCAACGCCGCAGGTGCTGCAGGCAAAATTGCACAAATTGGGTCTTTATTAGACCCCCTATTCAGTGGTTCTGCCACGCGCTGCAAAGACCTGAATGCCGCTTGCAAAATGGCTCCTAAAAGCTTCTCTGTTGTAATTGCAAGCTCTTCACCACTATTAGCCAAAGGCAAAAGAGGGGGTAAGTAAAATGTCCCCCCCATAGGAGTACAGTCAATTAAAGCTCTTTCTCAGACTTTACTGTTCTAATGTTAGCACAGCACACCGGTGATGACTGGAATCACCTGAGCCAGCGCTTTCAACTTCAAATGAAAGTTATACTGTTTATCCAAGCCCAAACTATTTTGAGCCTTTTCTAGCATCATACTGTTGTAAGTGTTGTACTTGATAAAATAAAATTGACACCTCAAATTAATTATAATGTAATTGTCTCAGTCAACTGGACTTTCTCACAAAGCCTTCAGAGAAAGTCAAAACTTTAAAAAAGTGCTCATGTTTGCTTTGGGAGTGCAGCCGCTCGTTAGTTTGCTTTGGGAGTGCAGCCGCTCGTTAGTTTGCTTTGGGAGTGCAGTCGCTCGTTAGTTTGCTTTGGGAGTGCAGTCGCTCGTTAGTTTGCTTTG
>JABJVR010029873.1:0-10981 GCA_025773905.1 Chitala chitala
GTGTGAGAGTGTGAGTGAGAGAGAGAGAGAGAGCGAGTGAGAGAGTGAGAGTGAGAGAGAGAGAGAGAGAGAGAGAGAGAGAGAGCGAGAGAGAGGGAGAGCGAGAGAGAGGGAGAGGGAGAGGGAGGGAGAGAGAGAGAGGAAGAGGGAGAGCGAGAGAGAGAGAGAGAGAGAGAGAGAGAGAGAGAGGGAGGGAGAGGGAGAGGGAGAGAGAGAGGCTGTTTTACTACCTAACTTAAAGCAAACCTTAAAAACGCTGCTCACCCCTTTCTAAAGGCTTCTAAGTACAGAGAAGCAGCATTTCCCTGAATCACAGCCAGACAGCTTACTGGAACCCACGCCACGACCCCAGCCCAGAGCAATCATACGTGAAACTGGTTTACGTGAGCTAAGGTATGAAATGCCAGAACCAGCAAGCTCACTGTGGTCTGCGCTGGTGCTTTTACTTTCAGCACGAAGGGCGTAAGCCAACGAGCCAAAACGGAGCAGGCATTCCTGTGACGACGTAGCAGAACATGCCCCTGGAGCGGACAGCACGTAGGGAGCACTCCAGAGTCCCCTCCGAGGGTCCCCGCGGGGACGCCGCGTCAGAGTCCGCAGAAGGGCTGTCATCACCGCGGCGACCACGGCCGTGACCGATTGCTGCTCCCTGCCATTTTTTTCCGCCCGAGTTCAAGACATTCACAGGACGTTCCTGATGCGAACGGTAACGTCCCGTTCTTACAGAACTCCCCCTGCGGCCCGTGAGAACTTCCACGCAGTCTGCACTCAGCGGGTGTGCTGAGAACACGCTACTTCATAAACACCGTCAACTACTGAACTAACAGACACCAGAAGCCCTCGTGTAAACACACGATAGACATGTACACAGTAAACACAGAGCTAGCACAAACACAACGCAGCCGTAACTCCTCTATTTTTATATACGGCTGAAGGTGTACTCATCTAAGGTGAAATATTTGTACAATGACTTAACAACGGCCAATTCCATTACTAGGTAGACTACATGCCAGACAATATGCTGAAATGAACACCAAGCAACAGAGCATCATAAATCATCCCTCAGACATGTCCCACGGTGAGCAGGACACACCCTCCACCTGCCCCCCACCCCTACTCAACGCACAAGTGCGCTATACCACAGTCACAGCCCTAAACGAGACATCGTACTGAGCAGCCAATCAGAGCCGGACCTTAAATGAGGGATGATGGGCGGGGTTCGACAGACTCCTAATGCACAGCCAAAGAAGCTTATAAAAAAAGCGTGGGCGACAGGCACACTGGCATCAACACCCTCTGGGGCACACAGGGGCACACGTGACACCGCAAAAAACGAAGGACAGGCGTGGTGGGCAGAGAACAGGAAGGACCTTCTCCAATTTAGAGATTACAAGGATGAAGGCAAGACAAACTGCCCCCAACAAGATCCGGTGGAGACTTTCCCTCAAACACCCCCCAGGATCAAGGTGGGGGGGAGATGGGTGTATGTCCATTTGAACGTCATACACTTCATTTCCTCTCCTTGCATCACACACAGAGTCCAAAATACACAACGATTTATTTTTGTTTTCCAGGAAAGCAATAGGACTGGTGGGTTAAAATCTGGCAACCCACTTTCCCTGGAGTCCACTTATTCTGGAAGCGTCAGTCTTGTTCCATACAGTTAGGAAAACAAGCGTTTGCTAAACAGGGGCCGAATGCACTGAACATCGTGGCTGTGTGCTGGGAGCAGGCCACGGCCAAGATCCAGTCTCCGATATAACCAAACATGTACCGGTGAACCTTGACATAACCTCAACAGAACTATCTAAGGACCTGACGCGGCATATTCCCTGTTAGTCCTGTTACATTCACGTCCTGCCGAATTTCCACTTGTTTCCATCGAGTGCCCTTTTGCCACACATAACAAACTTATTGGTCATCATTCATTCAATTAAGCCCCTTCATTTACTCAGTCTCCATACAACTAAATCAATCAGCTGCTACCATGACCTTTCAGAATGAGGCCCGTCTTGGCTCAGACCATAAAAGGATGGTCAGCTGAACTGGAGGGCAAGCTGTTTCTCTGTAAGTCAATTTGGAAACAGAGAGACGGGTAGGCACCTATTTTCCCTTCGCCAGACCAGTCACATTGCATATTTACTGTACAGAGAGCAGGGAGACACCCACTACTGGCCCCACAGTGTGTTTACTGTACAGAGAGCGGGGAGACACACGCTACTGGCCCCACAGCGTGTTTACTGTACAGAGAGCAGGGAGACACACGCTACTGGCCCCACAGCGTGTTTACTGTACAGAGAGCGGGGAGACAACCCCCCCATTCATGTACCTGCAGAAACTGTGACTACAAACACCACCTCCTACTACACTTTTCAAAATGTGCTGAATAAATATTCTGCACTTCAATATCCGTCCAGGACACACAAGTTCTCGTAGACGCCAGACCCGGCACAGGTGTGCACATGGACCCGAGCTTCGTACCCACCTGTTGTGCACTTCCTGTATTCCTTAAATTACCGTTGAACTCATACAACAAGCGGGGCTGAACAGAGAAGCCCTCACCCTCTCCTCTTGCTAACTGCTTGTTGGCCAAAAGTGCGTCCAATAACAGGAGAGCGGGCAAGTCAAAGATTTTCTGAAAAACAAAATCAGAGACAATTCAAAATGTTCCATGAAGTACAAAAAAAAAATGCTTTGGCAGTTGTTTGACGTCACCTGACAAACTTGGGGCAAGGATGCTTATGCTAATGCTATTCTGTATTCAACCCCATGACTCACTTTATGTGTCCACTGGAGGACCTGAACACCATCGGTGTACAGCTGCGGACACCTAAAGGTAACTTTTCACCCTGGCCTGCAGCATCTCCACGCTCCTCGCCTACCTTGTTGACCTTCAGAGACTTTCTCCAACAGCAAACGGCAGCAAAAACCTTTCCACATTAACACCGCCTAAGTGTTCAGCTGAATCTTCTGTGTTTATCTCAGCTGCTCATAAACACTTTTCTGCGAAACTGGCTTGACACGCTGTCTGCCGCTTGGCGCGAGGAGACAGTTCCGCTGAATTCATTCACGTTGAGGGGCTTGCTTGCTCATTGTCCATTGGCCATGATTGATTTGGAGGTGGGGGAAAACTTTTAAAAGCATGCAGGTGTCATTGCAAGAAAACACATGTTGGTGGGCGGTAAAAGGCAGCCCACAGAGCGGCTGGTATCTCCAGCTATAACAAGGAGGTTTATCCACCCCCCCCAAAAAAAAACAGGGGCTGAACAGAGCTTGATCTGTCCTCTTTGCTGGAGCTCTAAATCACAATCATTTCATCTCTTGCTGCACGTGGGCCACTCTGAGTGCTGACTAAATATTTAGTTTGGCCACACGGCCTAGTTCGGGTCCCTTGCTGCCACGTGCCATGGGTCGGGGGCTGGGGGGGAGGGTAGACGTTTGCTGTTGACTGGTCCGACGCAGCACCGTCAAAGATTTCACACGACTCTTTCACTCCTGTGTGACATCACCTTACAACGTGCCACGTCCTTTACTAAATATCAATACAAATTAAAAGTTTGCATGAATTTCCCTCAACTGAAGCTTAATGTTTAAGTTAGATAATACGAACGTAGCCACTCAAGGAAGTTGGCAAGTTTGCAACTGGATTGTTAACAAGAGAGCACTTGCACCCCTGTGAATTCTCAGGAACCTTTTTCAAATTGTATGGACTGAAATTTTTTCCGTTTGCACAAATAAGATACGCAAAGACCCTCTTTGTCCAGGTGAAGAAGGTTTGTTTTTCTTTGGTATCATTCTTTCCCACTTAGAAGTTCAACAGTGGCCTTGAACAGCGAATAATTCTCTGTAATCCTAGATATAGCCGATAATTCGCAAACTGAGATTGAACATTGACGTTGTTCCATCAAGATTAAATGTTGGTGTAAACTCAGTCTTTAGGAATTGGACTAACCAGTTGAGAGGCCAGTACTCCGAGCTCCTATGGAAAGGTGTTTGGACCTGGCAAATTGGATTGGCCATTGATAACCATTCAAGAGAGATTAACTTGCATGAAAAAGGAAGAAAAACATTAACAGGGACATCACATTCTGTTTTGGGATCAGTCCCTGCAATCTTACGGCCACGGATCTTTCAATTTCAATTTATTTTGACGCAGGACCTTTCAGAACAAGTCATCTCAACGTGCTTCACAGGAAGAAATTACAGGTGATACAGAATTAACAGATGGTGGATGATTGAGGTGAAAAATAAAGATAAAGCCAGACAACAACAAAGAAGAGGAATCAAGAACTCCACAAAGTAGAGAAAAAAAAAACCTCTGGGAGCTGACTGTCTGCCCAGCCCCTCCTGGGCATGCTAACTTTACAGAATACAAGGTTGAAAATGGAGACTATGAATGGAGTCCTTATGGAGTCCTTCTGTGCACCAGGTGCGCCAGCAGCTCTCTTCAGGTTCAAGGCGTTCCTTGGCTGAAGGCCGCATCCAAGGATGGTTAAACACTCAGTCTTTCCTGACTGATGTCCTGCATGGGAGGTGTACCTTCAAGCTTTCAATATAATCTTACAGGCCTTTCCCACACCTGTCACTCACATGTCCTTTCTTTTACAGGTAAAATGTTCATGTTGTAGTATTTGCACCTGTAGCCGTTTCACTGTGTCACCTATGCAGACATTTCAGACAAACTGACATCCTGCCAGGACAAGACAAAGCGACGCTGGTCTGCCTTTTCAAGGGCTTGTGGGTAATGGGCTCACCCACTGCACTGGTGCCACCCTCTCTGTGCAGCTTATAGGGCTGGTGACTCCAAAATCCTGTGGCAGGCACACCTGACCAGCAGAGACCAGCTCCTCATCACTGTTTGTTCATACCATGTCCCTCTCAAGTGCGGACACCTGGCTAAACCTGTAGAAATAGCCGCTTCTAAGCGCATGTGGGCACAGTGGCTTTGAGTTGGCACCACGGGACACTCATGCAAAACAACGTGCTTCTTCTGTAATAGGTGGATAGGGCACGTGGGCAACAAAGCTGGCCATCTACTTAATGGCAGTTAAACCGTTAATCCCCTCCTAACACCTCAATCAGCCTTTCACAGTGGCTTGAGAAGAAACATGACCAATCAGAATTCGCAAAAGGCTGATATTTAAATATAAAGAGTATAATCGTTATACATCCAGAAGGCTATAATCATGTACTGTAAACCCAAAGGCTGCTAAGTACACAAAGCCCTAACGAGCACTGCAACATCAGCAGTGTGTATTCACGCAATTTCAAGTCGATGGCTGCTAATGCTAATCCCTTACGTGCTAATTCTCAAAGAGCTAATGAGTGGTAAAACATGAGGATTGCGTAGGCTGCTAAAGCTAAAAAATCATACAGCTTGATGCATGTACAGCGCTAAGGACAGTTGCTGCTCTGTTTGTGTTAGAGTTTAGCTGGTTTCACTCTTGTATGTCCGTGTAAACAGGCCATGAGTACTGCCGTGCTCAAGCCAGCGTGTCATGCATGGAGATAAGACGTCTTTCACTTTTACTGCCGCTCCTCACACCTCACAGCTGGCCATGCGACATCAGTAGCGGGGTGTGAGGATCAGCGTCACATGGTCAGCTGGCAGCGATTAGAAAACTGAGATGGTTAAACCCACTGTGGGAACAGAATGCGGATAACAGTGGGCTGCTGCATTTCCAAAAAAATTTCCCCCCCAAATAACTCCAATGATTCAATCAAAATCGCACATTTACACGTGTGTCTTCTTAATAGCTGAGACGCATGCCAACTGAACCTTTCAGAAACTGCACGGCATCTGCACTTTCAAAAGCCAGCACATCAGAGTTGAAAAAGGACGTAAAGTCCAACAGATGTTCTACAATAAAAATGGGAAAAGGTCAAATTCAATAAAAATCATAATAAAAGGTAGTAAAAAAAAACACACCAAATAAAAACTATTTGACAGCACTGCATTTATACAGCTCAATAATTACAGCCCCCCCCCCAGAACAGAAACCACTTAAGGCCTGGGCAGCTATCCTTCCTTTCCCATCTGGGGAACATACTGCCCTGTAAAAAGGCAGATAAACCGCACCTAACTCTGCACTAACATACTGCCCTGTAAAAGGCAGATAAACCGCACCTAACTCTGCACTAACATACTGCCCTGTAAAAGGCAGATAAACCGCACAGCAGCACCTGTCGCCCAGTGTGGCCACGTTTACACGTGGCTTTCTGAAGTCCAGCTGGGCACACAACGTGTCCGTTGTTACTGTAACAGGAGGCCATACAGCCATTGGAAAGTGGTAAATTCACAATGTTTTCAAACATTTGTTACAACAGCAGTCAAACTTTGCTCTAGTATTCCTATTGGTAAATCTTTTTTTAAAGCCATACAATCTGAAATAAAAAAGTCTGAAAATGGCCACCTGGCCAGTACAGAATCCACCATTCCCTCAGCTCTCTGTATCAATCAGTCGGCGTCCATTTAACCAGTATAAATGTGAAAATGACGCCGACTAAAAAAAGAGCTAAAATGAGGAAAAACAGAAGCGCCTGAAGGGGTTGTTTGCACCCGATGGGGGGGTTTTCCACACAGAAACGGCGGGCCGGGGGGGGGGGGGGCCACCTTGTTGTTCCAGGTTCCTCTATTCAGCTCACCATGTCAGACACAAACACTGACCAGGACACACTGACCAGAGGGCAATGCCCCTCCGATACTCTGCCAGGCTGCTGCACCAGCTGACCTCAGAGACTCAGGAGCTCCAGTCTGTAATGAGGCCGTCACAGCTTTTCCACATCAGCGTAACATACTGACCAGAAGGCCCCTCACAAGCTAATATCTTCTGGATTTATGACCACAATTTTACTTGCTCACTCACACCCATGTGAGCACCAGCTTCTGTTGCCCATGAACAGAAACTGCATAACACATGGCAACTCGTGCACGTGGGCCCACGAAAGCGTCCCACACACGAAGCACGGCGGGCCGCCACTTAAACAAGCCCACATGAAACTGAAGGAAAAGCATTCTATTGTAGCCTAGCACATCTCACATAACGGGGCCATGTAAATCCACAGCAGCGAGAGGCCAGAACCTCTAGCCACAAAAACTATTAAATTAATACGTCTCCCACAATCAGCTTGTACCACTCCATCAGTTCACAATATCCTTTACAAGAAAACAATTTCTCAGAGAACGGCACAAGTCTACAAATCTACTACAGCTAAAATTCTACCTTAAGTACACAAACACACATCTTCCAAGTTATTTGGATTATTTGTGTCCATTTCCAAACTATTATCCTGGTGTCAGCACTAAAATATCCAATATTTATGACAGACCGTTTCTAAATAGTTCCAGATGAGTTCATGCAGGCCTGCTGGCTTGGCTGAGGGTACGAGGCCAGGCCTTTGTTTGTGTTAACCTCTCATGTTTTGATTCCAGATTCAGAGCGCGTGGACTGCTTACAGGCCGTCACTCTCCACAACTGCTAGAAGTTCTTCTTTCAGGGAAAAATAAAATGGCTGCTACCCTCTCAGATTAATTCAGGGGAAAGTCTCCCCAGTTACAAAAAACATGCTTTTCAGTGTCAGACTTTGCTTCCCAGCGACGACGGTCCGTTACAATCCCGCTGTGCGATTTATGTCTGATCTGTCTAAATTCCAGACGTCTGAAAAGCAGTTAAAGACCTAATTATTACCAAACAGATGATGGTTAATACATTACCACTCGCTTTAGTCGGCCATCATTATATATATACCTACGTCCCAGAAGAATGTCACTGAAAAAACATTTTTAACGTCTCAAATATTTATTTACTCCTTGCTCAGTTACATACTTTTCACAACTGTGCTTCTTACTAATTCTACTATTAAAAAATTGTAATTAACTGCATAAACACTCTCTGATTCCTCACGTTTACGTCCATGCTAGGCTGTTAAAGTAAATCGCTTCAGGCTTTTCCAACAGGCATTAGTGCAATAAATGTAAATTGGCACTCAAAAAAAAAAAAAAAAAAAAATCAAACGCATGTCAACAGAGAATGTTAGCAAAGGTGTGTGATTTCAAGCCAAGCTAAAGTTAAACCACATACTTTGATAAAAAGAGATAGATGTTCAACAGGGGACATAAAACTTAACACAGGTACTGTGAACCATCCCAAAGAACTTGGAAATTAATGCTATAAATTACAGTTCTGGGAGTCTAAGGAGGCTGAATCTGAACGTTTCAGACGTCCTGAAAGAAGTATTTTTTTTCCATTCATTCATTTATACTTTCATTCATTGGTTTAGTTTTCCATTTGTTTTTTGGGCGGTGCTTGGTGTTGAAGAACTTTACTGAAGGCCCCATCGAGGGCTGCGGAAGGAAGAGTGACATCGAGAACATGAATCAACAGAGACAAACATCCCTTCTAGCAGCATAGCAACTGTATCCGACGTTGCGTGATAGAGCCGGAGACGATGTGGTGTGGAAGGTTACCGAGCGCAGAGCAGACAGCAGTGGAGCAAAGCCATGGCGGCTCTGAAGCAGCACCAGGTTTGGAAAGACGGGGTTACCCAGCACCCTCTGCAATGTGCCGGTTCTGTCACAAGGTCACAGCCGTGATGAGTCCCATGGAGCCACTTCTGATCTTCAGATAAAACACCAGCAAAGCCAGTGAAGAAAAAAAGCAGCAACAGGCCTGAGGAACGCAAAACCAAAACGCAGCATCTGCAGCTAGTGGAAGAGGTCACGGCAGGTCACATTCCAAGACCCGGACACCCCGGGCCCCTCCTGCAAGAAGCCGAGGCCGCTGTGGAGGAGGGGGCAGCAGCGGGGGCCTAGCAGCTCATCCACTGGCTGACTGACACCCCCCACTCCTCCACAGTTAGCAATAGTTGGTGCCCAATCCACCAGCCTGAATCACATGAGAAAACAGACCAACAGCATTTTTCACAAAAAAAAAATAATTTTTAAGGTTTGGATGAAAAAGTTTGTTTCTTGTCACAGACAAGCTTGGTATTGAAACCCACAAGGCTTTTGTTGTCTGTTTGTTTCTTAATTTTTATTATGGGGTTCAAAAAAAAAAAAAAAAAAAAAAAAAGGTCTTTTGGCTTGCTTACAGGAAATAGAAATTATGCGCTCCTCTGCAGCTGGAGTTAAAAAAGGTCTTCCTCAAAAAGTATCAGTGCACTCGTAAAGCTAGAGTTATCAGAAAAGGAAAGAAAATAGTCCCACTGAGATCGCACATTTTAGCCATGCCCAATCCATCCCACAACTGTCTGGGTCGTTACGGATTCGACGTGTCGGAGGTTTAAAGAAGCACGCAGCGCTGACAGATTCCAGCACGGGTCAGAGAGAAGCTGGGCTGACCCCATGACTGCGGTCCAGGTGTCAGGATGGGGAGCAGCACACAGGTCAGAGCAGCGAAAGGGTCACGGCAGCAGAAACTCCAGCAGTTTGTGTTACTCCACAGCTGGATCTGTGGCACCGATGATCAGTAAAGTGTTTTCAGTGTCACGGCGGTCTGGGACTGCTGCTGTGTAGGACAAGGTTCTGCCTTAAGGATGTGGTAGCAAACCATGGTGACCTTGTATCCCAGCATGCAAAACCATGGTGACCTTCTATCCCAGCATGCCTTGCAAAAACCTGCAGCATATCAGGAAGATACATTTTCTCTTCTGTTTTAATACTGTTCTATGTATTTGTTTATGTATATATTAAAATATTAACATTACATACAGGCTGCTAAAACATTAATAAAATAAACAGATCATTCAGAGGGAGGTATATGAGCTACATTGCACTGGCTAATATACTGGAATTTATTACACAAACATACGGCACTTCACTGGAACAAGCAACAGAACTTATGGTACTGCTAAAGAGTACTGGACCCATCAGTACTTCTGTATTCATCTTCTGCAAACATGTGTAAAGATGATGGCAGACCATCAGCCTCGCAGATGTGTAACACGGTGAGGGCAGACCACCTCTGTCACAGATGAGCTGTATGCAGCATGCTACACGTGTCCCCAGCAGACTCCAAACACGCTTCCAAAACCTGCTTCACGTCAGCTCTTCCACAGAGGCCTTAACACTGTGTTCAGCTTGAGACTAAAAGTGATAATACGCCCTAATCCAAATTTGAAAGGTCAATGTAATATCAAAGTTAAAATAAACATGCTGGGAAAAGGTTTGAGATTCTAAAGAAAAGAAAAAAATATATATATATACATTCTGTTCAACTAATTTTTTTACTGACTCAGTTTTCCTGGAACAACAACAACATTAAAACGTGTTTTCTTCTGTTTTAGGGTACCTTAAGCAACCTCCTGGTACCAGACACAATAAAATCCAATAACAGCAAATGGGAAACAGTTCTCATCACGCTCATTGGCTGGTTGAGTGTATTTGGGTGAGGGGGGGTAGGGTTTCCATTGCGTGAAGGGCGAACGCTCTGATGACGGTCATAACTGGGCTGGGTGTGGGGTCTGGAGCAGGCTTCTGTTGTCCCTTACAACCACGGTCACGTTAAATGGACACAGAGAGGCACAAACTTAATAATGACAAAACTGAAAGGGGGGGGGGTTTAAAGGGGTCAGGGGAGCTTGTGCATCTGTCTCTGGATGCTGAAGAACTCTTAGGAAGTCAGGCTCCTGCATCTGAGCACCACACACACACACACACACACACACCGCCCAGCAGCGCCCTCCTTAATGGCTTGCACAGACGTCACATTCCTGGAACTGTCCCCGTCTGTCTCCCTGATCAACACTAACAGGGCCATTTGTTTCTCAAAGTGCTTTCAACACCGCTGGCCAACATGGACTAAAGACCTGACGTACTCACTGAAAGGGAAAGGGCTGAGATTCAGCGGGCACAGAGCAACAATCAACACAGCAACAAAACTAAACGAAAGCATGATGCATCAACAGGCACAGAACAACAGTCAACACAGCAACAAAACTAAACGAAAGCATGACGCATCAACGGGCACAGAACAACAGTCAA
>JABJVR010029873.1:11081-35182 GCA_025773905.1 Chitala chitala
GGCACAGAACAACAGTCAACACAGCAACAAAACTAAACGAAAGCATGACGCATCAACGGGCACAGAACAACAGTCAACACGGCAACAAAACTAAACGAAAGCATGACGCATCAACAGGCACAGAACAACAATGAATGCAGGAACAGAACAAAACAGTCACATTAGAAGCACAGTAATCCAGTGGATCATTTTCTCTGAAAAGCTCAAGTCGATTTCATGTTAGCGCAGCTGTGTTTTGAGAGTGGCCACAAAAGGCAAGAAATTAAAAAGCACGCCATAACAGGCTGTCCTGAAACGTTCCCGCTACAACAGCACGGTGCAAGTTGTCCATCTTTCGCTAAACTGCCAGCGATACCAAAGTTACAGAATTTGTGTAAATGGATGCTCCTCTCAAAATCTCCATGACACCCAGATTTTTTACTTGCTGAAACCTCAGAGAAGAAAACAAAAAGTCTGCAAATGAAAACTGAACAAACAGCTACAGCTTGTAGATGAAGTGTTTGCTCTCGACCACCAGTGCCAATGAAGTACAGAGCAAATACAGCACATAAATCCCTCTTACTGCTACTAGTCTGCTAACACATGCAAAAAACAAATAAATAAATAAACAGAATAGAGGTTCTGTGACTTGCTGAAAAGATCTGTGAACTATTTCCTGGTTTGATTTTGGTGAATAGAAGTTAAGGTATGGCAGAACATACACTGTCAAACCAAGGGGTCTCATGCATTTACTGTGTGGGACCGGATTCGTTTTGCAACATCTCTGCTTAGCTCCAGTATCACACTAAGCTTACATCCACTGCCAGGAAATGGGGGGGGGGGGTTAAGACAAGCCATGCTGATCCACCGTGGTGTGGTCCCATCACACAGGGGGAGGGGAGGGGAGGGGGGCTTCACAAACAGCAGCTCCACCTCCACGATGGAAACAGAGCAGCGGGAAACGGCACACGTGCACACAGGGCAGGCGCAGATATCCCAGATGTTACGCAGCCCTGACGTGGCTCCCTGTCGGCAGGTTGCGGCGCACATACCAGACTCACTTCAAGAAAACCGTTAAAGAGCGTTGCACTAACATTATTCAGATGCCACGTTTCTCAAAGGACCTTGTGACCGGGGATAAACTGTCGGGCAATTTATGGCTTTTCTGCGCTGCCACACGCACACAAAGACATTGTAGAAAACCAGGGCTGATTGGGGGAGTGGGGGGGAAGAGGTGTGACACCCACAGGGTCTGTTCGTCACCTCACCAGCAGCGCTGATCCCCCCCACCAGCTTTGTATGTTTTTATATGCCCCCCTCTGCCGCTCCCACCACCAGTCTGAACGCATGTAATACAACGTTTATTTTAAATATCTTAAACACATTTGCACACCAGACACATATGCAGTGGTGCAAGCTGGGATTGCTCTGTGTCCAAACAAGCATACGCACAGAAGAAAATATACGGAAAGGTCATTATTCCTTTCGCGTCACGATCAAATGAAATGCTGCGGTCTGAAAACGCACTTCCAGTAAACCCTTTCATTCCTTGTCCTCAAACAAGCTGAAAAAGCTTCTTCTAAACAGTAGGCACACACTTAAAGCATGCAAGCAAACTATTTTCATAAACTACTATCTAAAAATATGCATGATCAAACATTGCATTTATTTTGTGAAAAGTATCTAAAGTATCCACTGAAGTCCACTAGAAAGAGATCAGGTTAACTCCACGAGGCTCACAAAACACCTCCAAAATCATTCAACCCTTCTCTCTCTAGATGTTTCAATATCTTTCGAAGTTGCGTTCTTCAGGACCGCTGGGACAGGACCGGTACTGAAGCAGATGACCAGCTGAAACTACTCTGCAAACATTTTAAATGGACATACACTTTTATCACACCAGACAAGAAACTAGCAAAGTGTGTCGTAAGACCTCAAGCACACTGTGTGCTGTGCATCCCAGAATGAGTAGTAACGCCTAACAACAACCTGCTGTGGATTCTCAAAAAAGGCTCACATGACCTCAAGCTCTCACTCTTACGTTTGTTTGAGTCACAGCTACAAACCCTTTTGGCTGCAGCTCCCCTGGGTTCTCTTACTAAGGAAACCGAAGTGAAAACACTCCATTTGTCAGGATCACCACAAACCCACTTGTGTATCGCGTTCAAAAGTCTGCCTGTCTTGTTGTCTCTGAGGCATATTTACTCCACTGCAACACCATAGTAATCCTATGTTAATTTCCCTTTCACCTACTCTTATACCCCCCCGTGTATTTATACCAAGTAATTCTAGAAGGGGAAACAGCATTTAATGATGTTAGAAAACAGGTCTTCTTACAACGTAAACTGGTGCCAAATGATTCTGCAATATAACAAAGCACTTGACTTATTCTAAAGCCCTGTAAAAAGGCAGCCATTAAGCACCACAAGCTGGTTGGGAGGTTGTGTGTGTGTGTGTGTGTGTGTGTGTGTGTGTGTGTGTGTGTGTGTGTGTGTGTGTGAGTCACCTGCCACTACAGGCACGGCAGGGAAGGTTTCTCAGAAGCATTCCTCAAAAGCTCCTGTTCTAGAGACTCAATATGTCAGAAGAGTTACAAGGAGTGACCGTGGAAAACCTTATTCTCCCCACAACCCTCCCCCCAAAGCTGTGAACTGGGGCATCGCTAGGACAACCGAAATATTTATGGGGTGCCCCCCAGCGCAGACTGGCACTCCTTGCCACCGTTACACATGCTGGGGATAAACAGACTCGCTCGGTGGGGTGGACAAAGTACTTTGGACTTAAAATTCCCGTCACACACATGGCCGAAGAGTCAGCTTCTCACAAAATTAACCAACACACAAAAGGGCGGCCGACTCCCAGCTCCGGCCTCTGTGTCCAAACTGCTTCGTGCAACTAGCTCAATTACGCACTTAGGCCGAATGCATTTAGGCAGAATTACCCAACTGAAAGGAACGGCAATTATCAAAAGCGCTACCAGCTGTGTTATACACGTGCCCAGGAAATTGCCCGCTATGCAAATGGACGTGCAATAGGCCACAAAAGGCCAGTGGCTTGAGAAGGCTAAAGTGTGTAGGTTTGTGGACAAAGGAAGCACCAAGCTGCTGTGAGTAAATGCAGCGCCCCCCCAGTAGCACTTACACAAAGTTCATGCTTTCGTCACACAACCTCTGTGGGACCTGTGTGGACGTGGAAACACGTACATGTGAAAGGGAACATCCCATAATCTCCCAGTACAGTATCTATGCAAAGGAAAGCCCAAAGTGTGTGTGATCAAAGAGCACTTGTTTAGGGGTTGTTTGCCATGGTAACCTGATCATAAAGGGTCACTTTGCCCAGGATGGCAGCAGTCTTTAGCTAAGCCCCCACTACCTTAGTACCCACCCCACCTCCAAAATGCCAGCTGGGATAGCTGACCCCCTGGCAGCAATGCCAGTCTCATGGGTCTCCTGCCCATTCCATGCCAGTCTGAGCAAAGTCACCTCAGATGATGGTAGAACGGCAACTCAGTGTATGTCCCACAGTCATCCTGAAGAGCCCCCCCACAGGGCGGTAAGGTGGGCTGATTCACAAGTATGCTTTCTGCTGCTAGTTTAACCCGCTCCGTTGGGTCACAGAGAAAGTAATACCAGCTCCTCACTGGGAGATAAGCATCACCCAAAAACCCTAACGCTCAAACGAAGATGCGCAAGGACAGCCTGCACTGCAAACCCAGACGAGAGCAAAGAAGCAATTGGCCTGGTAGCCCCAAAGTAACATGGCAAATATGCAAGCAAGGCCATGCACCTTCACAATCCAGGGCTGTTTCTAAACATCCTGGGGCCTAGGAAACATTTTAGATTGGGACCCCCTTCCCCTCAAAAAAATAAATAGGCTGCACTGGGCCCCCTGGTGGCTTGGAGGTCCTGTGCAGCCTCACATACTATCAATAGGAAGAAAAAGCCCTGTCAGACACATAGCCAAACAAATTAGACTTCCGGGCATTAAGCATAAAAATACCCCAACCTCTACTGCCAGTCTTATTCTACAATGTTAGCATTTAGCTTTGGACAACAAACTGTACCCTGGCTAGACAGAACCACGCCCATCACCTCACTAAAAGAAAGAACTAAACCTACCACAAGACCACATCCATCAACTTAGAGGAGGAAACTGAGTGTTCACACACACACACACAAAGTGTCAAAACTGAATTCAAATGCTAAATTTGCAAGCTGTGTATGTAAAGCGCAGTGCAGAACACGCTGAGAACGTGAGCCTTCCAGACAATTAATGACAGGAAGTGGTCTCGCTTCCTGTCTAGTGGCATGACAGATGTGTGGTCACAGGCAACAGACTAACAGCACAGGTCACAGAGAAAGGAGTCATTCCTGGGGTTCTCTCAGCACATGGAACCAGGACTCGGGAGCTGATGTGCTGCAATCACAAAACACAGAGGGTGCCTGTCATGTGACACATTTATAGCGACAAAGGGCTCAAAGGTCACACCTTGAGACATTAGAATAACCAGGAGTGTTTCTGTGGAGGGCCAGGCCACGTGCCTCACACTTTCAGTAGCACTCCGTCAGCAGGTGGGGGACGTTTACGTCACGCTGCATTAATGTCGCAAGTGGCTGTCCAATACAGACGTCACACCCTCCCACCACGGCACCCCCACAGAGCGGCCCCGTGGCCTGCTAAATTTACAAACAGCCTAGCTGAAGCGATGACCGAAGATCGCCACGCCGGTCCAAAAATAAACATGAAAAAAGGGTTGGTTCTGTTCAACCTTTCATCTGTGCCAGCAGACTTAGTCTCTCCCAGTGAAAGTTTATTTTACTAAAAATTCCGGATGTCTCTGTCAGGAACTGTGCTATATGTTTAACCCTGAATCGGGTAGAGGGTGAAAACGTGAGTGAAAGCACAGGGAGAAAGAACAGCGTGGCATTCAGTGACGTTACTATAGGTCAGCTGCTGTCCTATAAAAATGTGTGTGTGTGTGTGTGTGTGTAAAATACGCATACCCCATTAACCTTGAAAAACCCAAGCGTTTATCTGCAGCAGATACACACCATTGTGCAAGTCATAATGAGGAAATTCGGCATGTAAATGTGGGAGGTGCCAGCGAGAAAAACAACAAAGAGCCCAGTCAGCGGCGCTCGTGCGTCACAGTGCTGGACGGACGTGTTCATGAAATATGACCACAAACTTTTAAAGCTTAGTCACCTTTGCTGGTCGCACAGATACATATGTGTGTGTGTGTGTGTGTGTGTGTGTGTCCACATCTTAAAATTACTCGTTCTGTCACTGACATGCGTCCAGCTGGGGACATGATGCGGTGCACTCTGAGTAAATCCACACATGCACAGTAAAAGAATGTGCAAAGAGCCGAGTGCCGGATTGCCTGTAGACACGACACACCGACCCACTGAGCCCCCGTGTCAGCTGGCATCCCGCTACAGGATGCACAATAAATGACAGTTTTCTGTACTACAACTGCACCTGAAAGGGGCGGCAAAGGGTGATCGCAGCCACTATAGACAGTCCTGGCCACTCCACTGGCCCTATCTGGACACCCCACTGAGCCACGGCTATTCCCCTCAAGCATTACGGTCACACCCCACTGAGCCACGGCTATTCCCCTCAAGCCTTACGGTCACACCTCACTGAGCCACGGCTATTCCCCTCAAGCATTACGGTCACACCTCACTGAGCCACGGCTATTCCCCTCAAGCATTACAGTCACACCTCACTGAGCCACGGCTATTCCCCTCAAGCATTACGGTCACACCTCACTGAGCCACGGCTATACCCATCAGGTATTGCAAACACACCTTACTGAGCCATGGCTATTCCCCTCAGGTATTGCAAACACTCCTCACTGAGCCATGGCTATCCCCCTCAGGTATTATAAACACATCACTAGGCCAGTACTATTCAGCACAGGTATTGTCACCAGTTGTGAACATTCACCCAAAATGAATAAGAGATTAGGCAACAACAACCTCAGGACAAAAAAGCTCGTTAAACATCCACCACAGTGAAGTCTGCACCATGTAAACTCATAACGATCTTTTAACAACAATAAAACAGCAGAAAACAGCGCTACACTGGCAGCCAGCAGCCACAAGCAAGCCATGCCAGCTCATAGAGAGAAAAATGCCCTTTTATCCAATTTGCACTCCTGTTAGTGAGCACGGTCCCCCTGGAAGGGTCTCTGTGAGTCACGCAGTATAAACCTGCTGCGTGCTGTCTGCTATCTAATCAGCTGCATTTTTGCAGGATGCGACAAAGTCTGTAGGTCTGGAGAAACCACAGGAAAGTTGTAGGAAATGGTCGCTGGGACTACCTAGTCAAAAATGACTGTTGGTTTCAAAGTTCTCAGATAATTGCTGAAGTAAAACATCGAGGTTATGCCACAGGAGAACGGCAGACTGCCATCATCCAGCTAAACCTAACCACTTACAGGAAACGACACGCATCAAAACTTATTCTGACACACAGCCAAACAATACCAGAGTGAAATTAAGTGAAATTAACAAATCTGTTAATCTGTTAATCACCACAACCCAAGGGCTCTGAAGCACAAGCAATAATAGGAAGTCTTTGTGATTTGGAAAAAGCAAACTACAGAGTGTGAACTTCCGGACTGTGCTGAAATGGTGCAAAACTGCTGGTGAATAACCCACCTTGTGCAACTGCCTCACCCCAAGTTGACCTTAAACACCCCACACCTGTACCTGAAATAAGATCATCTCATAAAGGAAAAGAGAACACACCAGAGTCGCTCTGTGCTAGCAATATCTTTCCTCATCTTCATCATTCATAATGTTCCTCCACTAAATGCAAAACAGCTTCCATACTTTCGTCTGCTTGTTTAATAAATCACTATAATCAACATCCGCTGAAATCAAAAACTCTCTCTATAAATTGTTATAATTTTGCGATAAATTAATGTTTTAATTGCTTCTGGGTAGGGTTTAGGCATCTTCAACAGACATTCTGAACATATGTCAACGCAGTTTTCTTCAGCCTCAACACCTCTTTGCCATGCAGTTTCAATCGTTTCTCTTTTCTGCTGGTTTGGCGTTTTGGGGACAGTAATGACATAAACGGACACGCGCGCGCGTCCCTTCACATGAAACAGCGGCGCGGAAACCGTGGGCGAGCCTACGAGAGTTTGGAAACCTGCTGCTTTGTTGAACAAGACTTATTCCAGGTCTGACGAGAACAGCATCAATGGTATCAACAGAATGCAATCTGACAATATTATACAGTTTACAACAATCAGACGCAAAGGATCAGAATATTCATTATAATTCATTAATTCATTAGTCAGGATATTCTATCAAGTGCCAGAGCGGCAGGCCGGCAGACCTGCTAAGATGGTGACATGTGTCCGTTATGTTGGGCTGCTCTGAGCCAAACTCCAGGGCTGTTTTCAAGTCCCAGTCTGTCCCTGCTCTTTAGCCCTTTATAACAACAGCACGCCTAGATGCCGCTGGAACTCCATTAGCTGTAGTTTCACACTGTTGTCACTAGAGGGATTTTTTTTAAACATTAAAACAAGGCTGTAAACCAGCACCGGTGACAGAATGACTTTTTTAAACCATGTGTTTTTCATAATTTATTACAGCTTGTATACTCTTCAAAAATGCACTCTCTTTGCAGTGCAGCATTTACCAGTTCTGCAGACGGTGTTGAAAATTCCTCCAAAGTGACTAGTGCACAAGCACGCGCTCGCAAACACGCGACATAGGAAAACACGCAGTTACGTCCATTCATCAGAGTAGCACGTAAACACAGTCTGCATTTAACATCACTGCATTTCAAAACTAAAACATGAGGGCATGGTGGACGGAGAGCATGACACCACAATAAGCACACGTATAGAACTGCACAGAAACAACCACTTAAATGGCAATCAAAAACTTGTTCTGACCTTCAGAAAACCAGCGCTAGTTAACGATGTACACTATTTTTACACTTGCTGTGTATCATTTAAGTACGTTTCCTCGCATAAACTGAGTTTTAGCACATTAAACCCAAAAATAACCAGTAAAACAACTGGTACATACAGGCACACACAACTGACCTGCTTTATAAGGTTTATAAAGTGTTGTGAGGTTTATTTACAACATCAACCGGTTAAATATTGTTGCAATGACAAGCAAACGTCTGGCTCTTGCGTTTTTCTTGCATTTGTTGTCAGATATTTAGTTCTCGGATTCGGTTAAAGCTTTGAAGTCTCACTGATCATTCGTGTTGTTAACCGGTGTAATGCGCACGTTTCTCACTCGCAACAAGGTTTGCGTTTGACTTTAATATCCTCACCGACCTTCACTCAATAAGCACGCAACAAAACTACCGCGAACACCTCCGCTCACGCTCGACCAAACGCGCTAACACGGGACTTTGCGAATTAATTTGATGCAAAGACCTTTGCGCTGCAACAAAGTACCTTCCCGACACTTTCTTGGCTTCTAAAACGCCGAAAACTACTCGCCACGTGCAGAAACTGGGAACAGTAACTTTCTCTTGCATTGCATCTACCGCAGTGAGCGCTTACCTGGTCCCTCTTGAGGCATGGCAGCGACGTCCTGCGACGGGGCTTGCCGCCCGACTGCCTTTCAGCCATGTCGGAGGATATTACGGAGCTGGACCTCCGTCGCCTTTTAAACACCAGAAGCTCTTCTATCGCTCCTGTGACGGAGGTACAGCCCTCCTTGTGCGTACCTTGGTTCGGCAGTAGGCTGTGAGCATGTTTTGCGAGCAGAATGCCCAACACTCCAACCAGGTACGCCAAATAAGGTCTCCAGCTGGCCTGGACTTTATTCAGGGAAATAAGCGAGACTGTCCTTACGACACTGATGAGGACGATGATGGAAATTCCCTGCTTGAACCTCAGCACAAGCAGCGCTCCGCTTGTCATGCAGGCGAGCACCACCGCGATCGCAGCCAAGGAGAGCAGCCGATCATCGGCCCGGTGCAAGAGACAATGCGCCGCCGCTTCGCCCAGATGGTACACGGTCAAGAGGAGTAAAGAGGATTTTATAAGCACCCCACAGCGGATGAGGTATAACCCGACCCAGAAAAAGGCACATAGGAAGGTGAACACAGGCGAAACCAGATTCCAGCAGTTGAGCAGAAGCTCCCGGCCGCAGTTGGACACCAGATGTGCAGGAGAAGCAGGCTGTCCGCCGGGGATGCTGCGCTCGCGTTCCCAGTCCGCGCTTTTAACCAGCAGACCCAGAAAAACCGAAATCGACACCGCACATGCCCCGGAGACAAACCTATTAGAGCTCCATACTTTGGCGGACAGTAGCCTCGGCCACGACCCATTCTCCGTTTCTTGGGAAAGTGGGATGACACATGTTCTCACACAGCCGTTGCGATCGGCGAGCTTTGGGCTATTCGCATGAGCGTTCAAGGCTGTACTGTTATTAGCGCTGGTGTGTTCCACCATCGTCCTCCTTCAAATGCTTGTCACTGTAAGTGCGCGCATAGGTCTAGCTGTAATTCATCGGGCCACATGCGAGACGAGGCGCGTGTGCATTAGTAGTTCTAAAACGGGGTGATAACTTTACGATCATACTTTAAAAATACACTAAACGCACTAACGTGTCATATCGACAGTTCACACTCTCATCTTTATTTTACTTAGTTCGTTTAACGTTTGTATTGTAACGAAATTAATCTTCAGGCTGCACCAAGTGAGACATGCAAGCACAATTCAGCTACTCGCGTTTTATGCACTAGTGCCATTGCAGTCCGCTCGCCAGAAACCCGCTCACGATCCCTGCCGTCTTCCTCCGAGTTTCAGTCCTCTTTATGGGTTATTTTTCCTTGCCTCCGTTTTGCGCACCCATCCAAGCGCTCCTTCCGAGGAAACACGGTCGCCACGAGCGCAGAAACTCCGATGCACGCGCACTGTTGTTCTTATCTTGGATTTCTGTCCAACCTCCCGATGAGTGAAATGCAAGAGGACACTCGGCGTGGGCAGCTGCAAAAAGAAATAAATATCAGTTTAAGTGGAGGCACCAAAGGAGCCAGAGAAGCCGTGACATGGAGAAGACCGATTCGGTGTGTTGCGTCGGCTCTGAAACTGCGGCTACCGAAGCGAGGAGCTCTCTGGTTAATCCCTAATCCTGCACAAGGCAAAAAAGACTAAACCGTGGAGATCGGTCACCAGCTCACACTAAAGGCGGTGTCGATTATCAAAGGTGTGTTTACGCAAGCGGGCACCTGAATGCTTGCAACGATAACCGCTACCAGTTTGCTTAGTCTGTGTAGCATCATCAATACTGGCTGCGAGTGATAATTATCCAATGTGGAATGACGTTTTGTGTCGTTTGTAATAAACAAATAAATTCGTGCAGAAGTGCAGGTTTGTTTGAAAATGTTATACGAAAATATTTATGTAGTCTGGTTGAAGAGCGTCGTTGTTGCTGTATTCAGCTCCGAAATTTACAAATGTTTTGTATTTATTTGCATTGAAAGATGTGACATGCAGTCCGCTGTCCTGCAAAGAACACTAAAACGGTGCATCGAACCGGTTAAAGCGCGACTTTCCATGTATTACTGTGCGAACACTTTGTTATTCGTTATTGTATTTTTTCCCCCCCTGCAAGACTTCAAATGTGACTTGATTTCTTATATTAATTATAATGAAAGCTTACGGTTTTTTTTAATAGAAAGCCATCGTACACGTTTTTCTAGACACTGTTCAGTAACTGGTCCGAGAGGACAGGTTGCCGTTTGCAGAGGGCTGTGAATGGGGAATTACACGGTCTTACCATGGGACCGAGACTGATCAGTACGCCGGACACTGTCGGCCTGGTGGTTTTCACTTCGATCTACAGAAACGCGTAGGGCTGGAATTTGTATTTAGAAAAACTGAGATTTTCGCTTCAGAAAACATTCTCCTTTTGGTATAATGGTGATCCACTTGTGAATAAGCTTACGGGCGTATTTTAGACGTGGTACAAAGGCTGCTATTCTTTTCTGCAGTGATCGTTATGAAATAAGGCTTCAAGAAATGTTACCACCAGCAAGTTCTCTATTGTCCAAGACCCTATTTCACAGGACAAGGTTAACTGAAAAGAAATACACCCCCCCAGTAACAGACTGATCTATAGGTGTTATATACATCATATTAATTTAGAAGATGCTTCCATCCAGAAAGCCAAGACCTTAAATATATATGGACATCGAACCCAGTGTGACACTGCTATAAATCACTTGCTACAGACTATGATTTTGTCATACACTGTATCTACAGGAAACAGTGAACTAATTTAACAAAGGAAACTACTGTAATCTTATAAAACAATAAACAATAGCAGTTAAGTTAACCTTTAATATTTAAGACAAACAGCATATTAAGAACGCGTGGATATTGGTCTTGCCTATTTTAATGATCATATGCCAGTCCAGGGTGAGAACCTTGTACGTCCTGAGATCAGTCAAGTCACAGGGCCCAATCCAAATAGAGAATGGCAATCAAGGTGTGTGTGTGTGTGTGGGGGGGGGGGGTGTTGACATAAACCACTATGAGCTCTGGAGGTTTAACTAAAAAGACAGAAGATTCAGTTCACAAAGCACACAGTGAAAGACAAAGGCAAGATGGTGAGCACTTGAACAGAGCACAGACATCAATGCATAATGTTTCTTTGTGGTTTCTCAGGGCATCTCGACTTGGTCACCCCACACCTCAGGCACAGAAGTGCACCCGTGTGTAGTGGGCACTCTGAGTCTCCTCTCCCCATCTATCTTCATGCTCTCAAAATTGGCTGGAAGTGCTGCCGGCCTGTAGATTCTCTACTGTGGACAGCAGGATTCTGTGAAGCTGGCAGACCCCACTGACAACATGCAGCAAGGCTGAAACATCCCAAACTCCCAAAACATCACCGGTCAATTTTTAGCTCTTCCACAGTGCAGTGATTACTCTGTATGAGAAACTGTTCAAAATCCAGCTGTACAAATGTGTCATAGAATATTTACAAGAAATACCCTGTGAAATGTTGCCAGGATTTAACGGAGGAATGAATCCATCATACTTAATATGAAAATACTGACTGAACTTTTAAAGTAGAAATCAATTTTGTATTACATAGTTATAGAGTTACTGGAGTCGTGTCACAGTCCTCGCCATCATTGACAAATAATGAATTCCGTGTGTTGTGTGCACAATGTCATCGTTCCATATGGGCCGGACATTAATGGATAACACATGAACGCTCCCACCTTCCCACCCTCGACCTTTCTGACCATTGTCCTCAAAGACAATTCCCTAGTAGTTCCTCAGTAATTTCACCCACCTTTAAAAATCTGACCCTCATTGGCCCAGTTCAGACTTTTCCAGATTGTGCCAGTTTAAAAAAAGATTGAACTTGCGGAAAAGATGATGTAGGATGGCTTTCTCCAAGAGGCAATTTATCCAGTTGCAGCAAAAGGCCAAACCCAGGCTGACGCAGGGAAGATCCCAATTCTGTAGATTTTAACAGAATATTGTCCACAACGTGGGAAGATTTAACAGTGGTTCTGAAAGTTAAGTGCAGAATCAGACGTAACAACTGTACAAGTGTAAAAAAAGGGAAAAAAGGAGGGAAAAAATAACTGCAGTAGACAAACAGAAGACCCCCCAGGCAATAATAACTTAAATTAGCATTATAATTCCAGTATAATTGTGTACTAAAAACAACCTAAATGGTCCAACATGTCCAATAAAGACTATGTGCTAGCTTGTTTTCAAGAAGGCGTTTGCAGATTAAACTGTTTCTGATTATAAAAGCTGCATCTTCAGTTAATGTTCACATAAAAAAAAAAAAAATTTTTCAAGAGCTGTTAAATATCGCACACAATTATGATTGCTTGTTTAGGTACGTTCACGAGTAAATCAAAATGTTTTTAGGCTTTAGGCCCATTCTGTCCAAGTCAACGCATTTGGTCCCGCGGAAATGAACAATGGCCGCGTTCAACGTCCCAACCTGTAGATTAGTTAACTGAAATATTAAAGCTGTGAATCTTTTCAGCCCCCAAGTTGAAACACCGGCAACCTGGACGGAAACGGCTACAACGTAAACGAGGATTTTGTTGCAGCCTGTTGACCAGAAAACCACAAAACTCTCGCTCATTAGCACGATTAGCACGATTAGCAGCGTGTCGGAACGAAGCTCCTGGGCTTTTTTCTTTGCTCCGCGTTTCTTCTGGAACCTTCCCGTACTGCAAAAATAAGCCCCCGTGCCGTATGTGAGCACGCTGAACTCCGCGACGTAATTGGTTCTTATTTGCTTAAGGCATGCCAGGAACAACATCCCGTGTGCACCTGGTGCAGACACACAGAAGTCTGCTTTCACACCCGTTGGGGGCGGGGGGGGGTTCACATCCATGGGCCCCGCCGCATGTTTGCGCAAACACTCAGAGCGTTGTCAGAGAAGCAGTCGTGCCAAACCTGCCAGGTTCCTCTCAGTCGGTGGTGTAGTGGGGGGGGGGTGTGTCCTATCATTCTAAAGTGCAGCCCACAGAATGAGGGGAACCTGGCAGGCCCCATACTGTCCAGAAGGTCAGAGCAGCTCACAGTTGTAGTCTGTAGGACTGGTCCACAGGCTTTGTGCAGTCGCCATGGCAAACTGTCTCAGCCAATCAAAATCACACACCAGCACAGTCCCCAGTCAGGTTAGAAGCACTGGTGTGGTGGGTTTTGCATGCGTACAACCAAACTTGGGAATATTCACACTCCCTGTGACACGTGAGCTGTAGACTATCCCACTTTCAGACTTCAGGCATTTAGACTTTCTTCCACAGAGTGTGATATATAATGTCTCACTGCCACTCCATTGTCTCTTTCTCTACGACCCCTTCTCCCCACCATCTATGGGGGTCAGTCTAGCTTTCACTGCCTGGTTCTCTCTCTCAAGCCCTGATGTGTCCGTGTGTGATTGACTGGGAACGGAGAGCGACAGACTCATCACTCAGGAGAAAGAACGCATCGCATGCTGTGACCCCCCTCGGAGAAAAGGAGATCCTCTCTGAGGATTTCACACGTGTGGTGTGTGACAGTGGCCAGGACACACTGCACCTCCCCCCAGACCCTGCCCATTTCTGCCAAGCCATCACTCTAAGCAGAGGCCTGATGTTTAAAAGCTCATACATGTTGTCAGGAAGCAGATAATAGCTCAGTGACCCCCACAGGTGAACCAGTAATGTACCTGCCACAGAGGTGTTCCCCAACAGGGGCACGTATGACCCCTGAACTAATGGGCCTGTCTTAGGATACACTCCTCTGCTAACAGCTGGGCATCAGCTCACTTCAGCAACAACCAGCTGTGAAGCACCTCAGTGGATCTGGAACAACCACCAGCCAACCTTTCCACATTGTCATTTAGAAAATGTTCGATCCATTTTTTGTACCTGGAGTAGATGACACCATGTTTGAGAGAAGTCATATTTTCAGTTCTCATGTTTTCTTTCTATTTTTCATCACAGAAACACCACAGCGACGCTTCTGTCAAAACAAATATTATCTTGCTTTTTTGTGGATGTTGTTGTTGTTGTTTTGAGGCATAGATGCAAATTCAGCCCATCGAACAGATACCCAAATTGATGCTCCCAACACCGTACTAGTGTGTATTGCAAATTCACCATACACTCCCTTAGTATAGGTAATAAACAAGGTGCTAAACTTTTAAAACACAATGGCAGTTGGGGAGCATGTGTCATGTGCTAATCAGAGTATAGAGCAATGTAAAAATACGGCAGAGGCGAAACAGAAAACATGCACACAATCTTTCGACTGCATGAAAGTTGGTGTCCATAAAAAACAATAGTGTGGTTTCAGTACACTGAAACGGGCACCATCAACTCAGTGTGGCATGTTAGAACTTTCAGCTGTTAACCTGTATCACCTTCACTCAGGTGTGACGTTTGGTAAGGATCACCTCTGTTCAGCTGTTCCCTTGCCAAGGACCACCTTTTTTGGTCAGGCGTGACTGTCACGTCCCTCTGCATACATAGAGAGAAGCAGCCAGGTCTGATGTGCTCCACATGGCCAGGGCTTGGTACTGTCAACCTGAAATGGAAAAGGATTCATCTAGGCGACCTTGACTTCCTGTCTCACAGCCCGTTAATTTCCCTTTTGTTTGGGATGAAGGCTACCATACTCTTCATCTTCCCAGTCACTGTGAGTTCCCGAGTTGCCACCACAAACCTGGTGTCGTCACGGCAAGTGGTTGCTAGGCTATGAGTGGGACAGCTCAGGCTGTCAGAGGAAGTCCAGGGCATGTTCATTTATAAGCAGATCTTGCCTTCTTGTGTCTCTCAATTGCATGAATAATGTTTTACAGCAAATGCCTTCAGGGCAGGTATTTAAAACAAAGACTTTTAAGGGGAAACAAAATCTTACATAAAAAAAAAAAAATACGCAAATGCCCTGCAATGAGTGTGCCTGAAAATATTTCATTAAGCACATTAAGTGTGAAGACAGTGCAGGGCTGAAGTGCACATAAAAATCCTTATATAGTCTTCTCAGAAGCCATCTGGCACCACTGGAGACACACTGAGCCCAACAACTGTAAACCAAACACGTGAGGGACCTCCCCGAAAGCGTAGGGGTGTGAAATATAGCCCATTGCTCAACCCAAAAGCACTTGAAGGTTTCATCAAGTCATGGAAGTAGTAATTTAAGAGGATCCTGTAACAGAACACAATGTGGATTTTTTCCTCACTGACTTGCTCTCTTTGAATATTCTGGTCATCTCAACGTTGACTTCATTGTTGAGAACAAGAACCAGCCAACCACTGATCTCCAGCTAACCACTGATCTCCAGCTAACCACTGATCTTCAGCCAACCACTGATCTCCAGCTAACCACTGATCTCCAGCTAACCACTGATCTTCAGCCAACCACTGATCTCCATCTAACCACTGACCTTCAGCCAACCACTATTCGCCAGCTAACCACTGACCTTCAGCCAACCACTGATCTCCAGCTAACCACTGATCTCCAGCTAACCACTGATCTCCATCTAACCACTGATCTCCAGCTAACCACTGATCTCCCGCTAACCATGAACTCACTGACCCCACTCTGTCACTGACCACCGGAGAAATGTCACAGCTGGCATTTAATAACATCGTGTCAAGACACAGAGGCAATCTCTGCTTATTCCAAATAAATAAATAAATAAAAATAAGAACAAATTAATATGGTGAGCAGACAGTATTTTTACATATAGTACTTTCACATAATTTCAGCAGGAAACTCACTACATACACATATTGCCATAAAATTATTTAGATGAATATTACAGTTCAGGTGGGTACACACAGTATGAAGGGCGGGACTCAAAACCACAACCTGGAGGTGCCCAGTGACAGGTGACAACTCTTGACGACACTTCGAAAGCTACACCCAACGAAGTTCAAAGGGTCTCAAGATTCAAAACATAAAATTCAGAAAAGCAAAACTCCCTTAAATTTAATACTCATTTCTCATTAAAAATGAAAAACAGCTCTTGCAAAGAAAGTCACATCCTATGACAGTGCTTCAAAACATTTAGACACTGAGAAAGGAAACCACAGAGAAAGATGGACTTTTCTAATCACACCAGGATAAGACTAAGGTCCGCAGTACCCAAGTTTGGTATGGTACAACAACCCAAGCAAGACTGTGGGGGGAAAAAAGGAATATGGGGTTTTAAACATTTTCATAGAAAATGTGTTAAGGACCACAAAATCCAGTGTGTCACACAACTCCGTTTCTCTGCTGCTCGGTCTTCTGCGACTCGCTAATGTACTCCCAGCTTTTTTCTGTTGTTTTTACATTTAATCACAGGCAGAGTGGCTTTTTAAAAATTCAGCCTCGTTCTTGAAAATATTTACATATTGCTATGGAAATCGTGCCGAAAACCCAATCAGCACTGAAGCTGGGTTCTGGAGGCGCCCCCACTCTTTGTTTGCGTGAATGTGGCGGTTCCTGTAGAGGCGCCGTTTTTAACGTGATGAGCGAGGCTTCTGCTGCAGTGAACAGAGGAAGTCCAAACCCCAGAGCCGGCGACACCAGCAGTCAGGGGTGCCGCGATACGTGACAGGACCTAGCACAGAACTTTTCCAATGCCCCAACCCTCCTCTCTTTGTGCAAAATGTCCTGAGCCCTAACTGCCACCTGTCCCCCCCTCTAAAAGTCCCTACCTCATAATGAATTATTTTCTACAACTGTCATATCAGAGGTAGTGAAAAGATACAATTATGCTTACAGACAAACAGCTTTCTCTCTGGAATATAGTTTTTTCTGATGTATGCTACACACAAAGCCTGGAAAAAGTCACCTGCAGGCAAGATATCCTTGAGGAGGAGGTAAACTCATCCCTGTGTTCAGAATCCAAACTTGTTAATGTGTTGGTGGTGCAGAAGATTGACCATTTCCTGCCCCCCCCCCAAACCTCCCTGGCCACCATGATGCAGATGAAAAGCGGTAGGGCCTGACCAACGCTGCTGTGCTACACACTACGTAGAGTGTGATTATCACACTCAGAATCGAACACAAGCCCCTCCACGCCGCAGGAGAGCACATCGCTTGCTGGAATGGTTTTCTCCACCTGCCTTAATTAAACACTACATTTACTGTACATTTATTCATACCGGACACTCCTTTGTCCAAATCAACTTACAAATGAGTTAGAGAACACACGTATATTAAAAACGAAGTCAGACGATATCTGAGCATCCAGCTCACAGTACAGGCTGTCCTATGGTCAAAACTTCCCTTATGCAAAACAGAGTCCAAATCAATTAAAAGCCAAAAATTAATCCTATGACTATCCTGTAAAATCTTTGTTTAGTTCTCTCTGAAATTCCAATTTAAACACATTTTACACACAAAAGTGCACTTGTCACAAACCACCAAAAGATTAACAACAAACACTCCACAGCAGATCAGGAACAGAATCGCTGTAAACGTGTGTATGTGAAGTAAAGATGTTCTTCTGCCTCCATGCTGCTCCAGCTCCATGTTCTCACATGCTCTACTGGAAAACCCAGATGGAGGCTTGCTGTCAATGGGAGGCAGTGAAAAGGGCTGCTTGTGTGGCCAGAGAAACACCTCTGACCTCTGATCTCTGACCTTCTGGAGAACATCAGATTTTTCAGCCAGGAGGTCTCTGCATTACTTACGTACAAGTTGCTCCAGCCATGAATCTGAACGATATCTTGAGATGTTCAGAACATCACCCTGAGCTTCCTAACCAAGCATTTAAAAATTTCGCCTACCGCCTATCAGTCATGTTCTTAATATAGACAACGATTTCTGCTGTTTACCTGGATGGCCAAAGCGCAGTCTTTCTGCTTTTATATTTTCATTGAGCGATATCTGGGATGGCGGAGGACAGGGGTGTACTACAGCTAAAGTCTTAATGTGTGGTAGCAAAACCTTTCTGTCGGGGTGAGGGTTTCATCATGAAAATATTATTCATGACTTGGTAAGAGTTCTGAATAATTAAATTAGTAAAAAGGAGAAGTTTAAAATTTAAACATACCTCCTTCCAGAGCTGAGCAATTTCCATGTGTCAGAGGAGAGCCAAGAATGAGACGAGTATCCAAGGGTGACACAGAACACACCCCAGACAACCACTGTAAACCAGGTACACCAACAGTGTAACAGATACACCCCCCATTAAAATACCCATGCTGTTTTTGAGACTGTAGGCAGTATTTCTGCTCTACAATAACCAAAATTCTTAAGCCGTTTTCCCAATAGCTGGCAATTTAAAAATGTTATTTTGATTAACTTGTCACATACACACAGTTTTAAAGTCTAAAGTCTAATCCAGAGGACACATACTCATTGCTTTTTGTTCCAAGCACTGAACACCTTGAAATCTTTGCACTCAAAAGTACTGTAAGGTAATGTTGAGGATGGACGGGTCTAGTCTGGAAAAAGTCACACATGGCAGAGGTTGAGGTGATCTCTATAATCTGTGACATTAAACTGTCACTCACACAAGGAGTTTCTCTCCTCCTGCTCCACTTTCTACTTTTGTTTTAAGGCCTCTGTGTCAGAGGTTTTTTTTTTTTTTTTACCAGACCCTGGTGGGTGTGTAACCCCTGGGGATGTTGGCCACATTCTGGCAGAAAAGCGGACCGATTTCCCAGCCTCCAGACGAGCCCGTCAGTGCCTGATCTAATCTGCAGAGCAGGAAATCCAAGAAAGTGTGTTATTCCTCAGGCCCGAGCAGAGAGAGTCCCCCTTCCTGGACGTGGGCCGCCTGTTGCGTCAGAACGCAGATAAGCCGGTGCTGTGAGCCCTTCAGGAATCCGGGGATAAAAGCCACTTTATCGAGAGCTGATTGTGCTCAGGTCACCGTCCCACCGTCGCCAGCCTGCGAACGGCAGAGAAGGACGTGCGGACCCAGACCGAGTCAACACGGCAAACGCATTCACACGTGAGTATGCAGGTGGACAACAGCAGGGCGGGACCCTCACGTACACCGCCACTCATATGGGAACTTTCCTACAGCTTAAAGGTCCAGCAGTGGCACTCTGACACTGAAGACATTATTCAGCAAACGTGACACTGTGTTAAACGGCCTTCATCGGCTTAGATCTCGTTGTTATTATTCTCAGACAGCAATAACGAGGATGATGATGATCGTGATAGGAGGCTGTGACCACATCTTCCAAAATGGCCATTTCTAATTATTTGTTTTTGAAATTGCATTTTTAGAGCCTATTTCATGTCTTACAGCAGACTTATGTTAACGACAAAAAACGCTAATATCAGCCTAAAAGCAATTTATACAATTAAGAACATGAGTAGAGGTTCGCTTACAAAGTTTTCATGCCTTCAGGTTATGTCTTACACACAGAGCTCAAGTTCACCCATGAGTGCCGCACTATTCACACCAGTTTAAGAATATTCAAACAGTAATACGGTCTTCATGTGTTCTCATACAATATGATGGTTGCATGTGGTGCACCTCTTATAAAAAATACATCACAGCAGGGACAGCCAGCAACAGACCATGCGTAAGCTGGTGCAGATGGCAAAAAAACCTGATCAAGGTTAACAGGATTCATAATTTCCACTACAATTATAAATCAACTACCTTCCTCTTTTGCCTGTTGATTGGCATGAACATAACGAGATGACTTCCACAGCAGGATGTGGGCTAGGCTTAGCCGAGAGGCGGCCGTGACTCATTTCTACGGGAGCTGCTGTGACTCCGACTAATCAGGTGGACTAAAGTGCCAGTCCTTGACCAAGTTGTGACTGCGTTGCCTCATAAAATCGTGTAGTCTGGACTCCCCAAGAGGAATTGTGTAATCAAACACCAATTTATTCTCACCAACTGCCAGCAGTAAGGCTTTCCTCTCATGATCAACATTCATTACTATTCGTCAATAAGATAAGTAGATAAATTGCAACCATCTTGCGACGCCATTACACAGTTGTTAAATCAATTTAAACACAGTTAAAAACAAAGCAATCATCAGACATACAAATTAAAAATGTCGTCATACTGTAAAGGTTATTTAGGAGCACAGATTAAGAAACCTGGAGCTCATTTGGCAAATAAACTCAAAGTGATAAATATTCAATTTTGCCTGTAGTGTGAGTGTGTGTGTGTGTGTGTGTGTGTATGCGTGCCCTGCAGTGGGTTGGCGCCCCGCCCTGGGTGTCCCCTGCCCTGTGCCCTATGTGTCCTGGGATGGGTTCCAGGCTTCCCCGCGACCCTCAACAGGATGAAGCGGTACAGAAGATGACTGTCTGACTGACTGAATTAAACAGGGTATAATGCTAGGGGACTGTGCCAGGTCTCGACTTCAGCGTGCCATATCGGCTCCTGTTTGTATTTACACAGGAGTCATGCTGGGCTTTATACAGCGCGTGCACGTCTGACCACAAACTGGCTTTGAAAACACCACAACCTGACCTCATGTAAAACAGCACTTTCCTTTAACCTGCTTGGTTTAAATTCCAAATAAAATGTACTGCCTTTAATTACATGTGTACATTTTGTAGGTTTTTTTTTTTTCCCTCCCTAAGTTTACAGCAAGAACCTGCTTTAGGTTTTGTGTAGGAATTGAATTTATAGCAGTGGCCTGGCTTCCCTTGAAATTGGCTGCAGCGCCCCCTGTTTGACAGAGACAGCACTACAGCAAGAAAACCTGAACGGCGCTGTGTACATAAGCGCTCAAACACGAATGGCAAATGAAGCGTATAAGTGGGTTTTGTGAGAAGGAAACATAGAAAAAGATGGTCTCGTCTGTATTATGCGATCTCCCCTGAGCACCCCACTTGTCTGTTGTACGAAGAGCTGCTCTGAACTTCTCGCTTTGAACATTATGCAAATGTAATTACACGCTTAACATACAGTCCAATGTTTCTGTTGATCACACGTGTGGATTGATTTTTTTTCCATACTAATAGTTAAATTCGCGCAACAATCTTAACCAAAAAAATCGTGCATGCATCTGAAAACATTTCGTTTGCTTCTTCTGCAATACTTAATAAGGGAAACTTAAATAAATAAATAAATAAAACAACTCCAGGCCACCAAACGTTAGGCATATACCCTGACTGGTCAGTATGTCACACCGATTTGTCCAAAAGTGTGCGGGCACTACGTGTGTTAGGCCTGGAGAAGAGCAACCCCCAACACTGCCAGTACAATAACATTAAGCGTTTCTCATAAACACAAACATAGACACGTGTGTAGACAATTTTTAATACTCTTATTAATGAGACGCACTGAATTAATCTGAACATATGACACAATTTCTGGTCAAACCTAAATCACACATAGGCTACCGAATCGCTTCCATTGGATACTTTGGTTGAAATAGGACATGTCGGGTGTTTGGTGTTCATTTTATCGACAGGCTGTTTAAATTATGTCATTTCCCTCAAAAATGATTTGAATGGTGACAGCAATGGATTTAGCCACGTAACAGCGAAGTGTGCTGTCAGCCGAACCCTCAAAGGGTCCAGAAATGAATGCAGAGCACAGTAAAGTGTTAGAAACAGGGATTATCGCATGTCATTTTGAATCATCGTGGAATTTATTCTTAATCATTAAAGATATATATTATCAGTTAGTACGACATTCAGTGCATTTTTTGAAAATATTTTTTGTTAGAAATTGCATAGATTATAATCCTCTAGAACTTCTTAAAATCGGAGTAAATCCCCCCCCCCGTGTCGGTAGTTACAGAAGCAATTCTCAATTCTTAGAGGTAACACAAGGTAAGACCTGCGTGGACAGCCGCGTGTTGCTATCCAACAAGCATCCTTGCGGAAGGTGTCGATGGTTACGCAGTAACTATACAATTTACGTCAGATGGTACTTGCAAAACACGTTTCACAGAGCTGTGAAGTCAGATCAATTATGCATAGCTGCACAGTTCAGTCCCTCTCTTAAAGATTAACCAATTCTGACACGGAGATTACATTTTGGACTCTTTCCTTTACTGATACATGGACTCTAAATGTGTGTAAAGGCATGGTGGACTGTGGGTCTGATTCAATAAAACAATCCCCTGCCTTCGGGTGTGGGGAGGTGGGGAATCTATCTGGAGTTCCAGCCATAACTGACCAATAAATAACCGGAGAAACGTTTCGGTCGAACACTGAACCGTAAGACAATCCTATAGATCTCCCACTGTCCTGCAAGATGTGAGCTTTTAAGATGATATCCAAAATTAAATACCTAAAATATCCAAGATTAAACAAAATTCAGCCGTTTTGAGAGCAGCCCAGGCCTCCCCACCCCACTGATACACTATCAACACACAAGCCCCTCCTGCTTGTTTTGCAAGTACTGTATGTCCCCATAGTCCAATTCCAAATAACAGAGGGTTAGCAGCTGTCATTAACAAGCCACCGACGGAATGTGTACAGCAAACAGCATCGGAATGTGGCGACGGGTGCCAGGGGGCCTGCCGATGACAAGCGGCGGTGAACGGAGCCATCGTCACGCTCCGTTTGACAGCACACGCGTGCACACGTACGCACGCACACATTCTAACATCGCCGTCCTCGTTCCAAGTAGACGGTTGATATTTTAATCCGTAACGTCTGAATTTACAGGCGAAAGGAAGTGGAGAATGTTACAAAATGAGACGTTTGGCAATACTGTGGTTAAGGTCTGCAAAAGGCCCCGGGTTCAAGTCGCAAAACAAAGTCTGTTCCTGTACTCTCGAATAAGAGCATTACCCTAGAGTGCTCCACATCCATGAAAGGATAAAGGTGCAAAATGTTTTAGATATAAGCATTACCTACAAAAAAATATACCGATCTGTTCAATGCCTTTGCGGAAATAGAGAATCTTGGCCAATTTTATTGCTCTTACTTCACTGTAAATGATGGAGATTTGCCAAGAACAGCTGGGAAGAAATGAGGAACTGCTGAAGTATGGTGAATCTCTGGGGTTACTGACAGGTCAAAGATGCCATGAGCCAATCAGACACTTCACAGCCAATCAATCAGACACTTCACAGCCAATCAATCAGACACCTCACAGCCAATCAGACACCTCACAGCCAATTGCCCTCGCTGTTACACCCAGAGGCACTGCTTCTGTGCTTGTCAGAGTAGCCAAGGTCAGAATGTGATGAAACAGCCTGTAATGACACCAAAGACACTTCAAGGAAATATCACATGGAGTAAAAAAAAAAAAGAAACCTCTAGTCGACATGTTTTACAGCGAGCTAGTGGGTAAAAAACGGACTAGCGGAGAACAGTTAAAGTACTAAGTGAGGAAGAGGAGCAAATGGAATGAGAGGATGTAAGGAGACATTATAATAGCGAGTCAATAATTTTGTTAAGACGTGGTGTTATTTGACTGGAGGAGGAATGTAGGGGAGGATGAGGAGTGCTGGAATGTGGTTAGGACTGATGTGTACAGACAGATGATGTGCTGTTGAAATGTGCTTCCACATCTCACCGAGTGATGTTGACGTTGAGCCCTGTGGTAAATTTTTGATGTTAAACACCTCACTTGAAAAGTCATCCTGGCTGTTAACGTGTAATCGAGGGCCCCCCCCCCCCCCCCCCCCCCCAACCCCCCACCCAACCAACACAACACAACAACACACAACAAACAAAACCAAACAAAAAAAAAAAAACCCAAAAAAAAAAAAAACAA
>JABJVR010029881.1:0-35176 GCA_025773905.1 Chitala chitala
GCACTTCTTTAGCGCACTTCTTTACTCCACCTCTTTACCGCAATTCTTTAGTGCACCTCTTTACTGCACCTCTTTACTGCACCTCTTTAGTGCACCTCTTTAGTGCACCTCTTTACTGCATCTCTTTAGTGCACCTCTTTAATGCACCTCTTTACTGCACTTCTTTAGTGCACTTCTTTAGTGCACCTCTTTACTGCACCTCTTTACTGCACTTCTTTAGCGCACTTCTTTACTCCACCTCTTTACCGCAATTCTTTAGTGCACCTCTTTACTGCACCTCTTTACCGCACTTCTTTAGTGCACCTCTTTACTGCACCTCTTTAGTGCACCTCTTTACTGCACTTCTTTACTGCATCTCTTTAGTGCACCTCTTTACCACACGTCTTTACTGCACCTCTTTAGTGCACCTCTTTACTGCACTTCTTTACTGCACCTCTTTAGTGCACCTCTTTACTGCACCTCTTTACCACACTTCTTTACTGCACCTCTTTAGTGCACCTCTTTACTGCACCTCTTTACCGCACTTCTTTACTGCACCTCTTTACTGCACTTCTTTAGTGCACCTCTTTACTGCACCTCTTTAGTGCACCTCTTTAATGCACCTCTTTAATGCACCTCTTTAGCGCACTTCTTTAGCGCACTTCTTTACTGCACCTCTTTAGTGCGCTTCTTTAGTGCACCTCTTTAGTGCACCTCTTTAGTGCACTTCTTTACTGCACCTCTTTAGCGCACTTCTTTAGTACACCTCTTTACTGCACCTCTTTAGTGCACTTCTTTACTGCACCTCTTTAGTGCACCTCTTTACTGCACCTCTTTAGTGCACCTCTTTACTGCACTTCTTTACTGCATCTCTTTAGTGCACCTCTTTAATGCACCTCTTTACCGCACTTCTTTAGTGCACTTCTTTAGTGCACCTCTTTACTGCACTTCTTTACTCCACCTCTTTACCGCACCTCTTTAGTGCGCTTCTTTAGTGTCCTTGGTAGTGTTTCTGTTCTTTTTTTCTGGCAAAAAGTATACAGTGTGTGCCTTGTTAGGAATTGCTAATGGATTTGAAGAAACACTTTCCAGTGTATGGTTATTCTTCACTTTGGCCCATGTAGGAGCTTTCTGTAATGATTCCATTTAGCTCACATGGAAACAACGTTCCTCAGTTATAAACTCTGTGTATAAGTGTGTCAAAGGTGCTGAAATATGTCATTATTAACAATCGAAATGCTTTAGTCAGTAAAAAGCCAGTACTTACACTTAATGAAGTAAGAGTCTCTTTTACTGAAGGCACTGGGTTCAGAACCTCCATTTAGGCTTCGATTTCAACTGAATTTTTTTGAGTGATCTGTCGTGCCTTCTAGTTTTAAAGGTTAAGTGGATTTACTTTGAACTATAACTGTTTCAAAAATTTTTATCTAAATATGCACAGTAATACATTCTGAACCACATTTACTTATTCATTTCAAAATTAATTTGTCACACAATTAGCATACATATATGTCTGACCTACTGATGTTGCAAGAGTACATTTTTAAAATAAAGTCAACAATCATATCTAAGGAGTTGATTTCATTACAGAGATATTGATGCTATTTTAGATGTTGTGACCAGTCACATGTTCATCATTGGAGTGTTGGATTAAGGCTCTGAGGGGCAACTCAAACAACAGCCTCAAAGGGGAATACTTCAGACACGCTGTCCCACCTCCAGCGTTTCAGACACGCTGTCCCAGCTCCAGCGTTTCAGACACGCTGTCCCACCTCCAGCGTTTCAGACACGCTGTCCCAGCTCCAGCGTTTCAGACACGCTGTCCCAGCTCCAGCGTTTCAGACACGCTGTCCCACCTCCAGCGTTTCAGACACGCTGTCCCAGCTCCAGCGTTTCAGACACGCTGTCCCACCGCCAGCGTTTCAGACACGCTGTCCCACCTCCAGCGTTTCAGACACGCTGTCCCACCTCCAGCGTTTCAGACACGCTGTCCCACCTCCAGCGTTGGGTTACTCCGTTTTTGCAGCCCTTTTGCCCCACTGCCAGACAGGCTGTAGAGCAGCCACTGGGACTGTGCAAACATGTTAACCAACTGGAATTTGGTCAGTTGCACTTCCTGTAAATCTAACAAATTTAACAAAGCTACAAGTACAATATAGAAACAATATGTAAAGAAAATGTCATGTTGATTCTGCTGAAACAGGAATAAATTTGACCCCAAATGCACATTTTTTGTATTAGAATCTGGAAGCTTGTTTTTGAAAGGAGGATGGTGTGCAGCCTCAGCTGCGAAAGTTTCTTGAAAAAATATTAAAGCTTTTAACCCCTCAGTTTACAGGAATAATTTACAGTTATGCGTGGCTAACTCCAAACTGGGGCACAGACTCGGCCTCTCCAACATGTCTCCAGCAGCAGATCACTTCTGCGTACACAATCACGTACTCCGGACATCTGATCAGCTCTGCAGTGTCAACAGTTATTAATGCCCTGTTGAAGCAGGAATGAATCCATTGTTTTCTTTGCCAAAGGTTATTTGATTCTGTCATGGGATTACCCAGAATCCATGCAAAAGGTCTTCAGGCTTTTAATCAGATATTGTGTCATACATTTCTCTCCCACTTCCTGCTTAACAGTGGTTGCTTGACACCACACAAAGGCCATCGCGTCCGTTGAGCTCGTGATATTGTGTCTGACCTCCACACTCTACGGTTTGGGACACTCGCAGGTGCTCCGTCACCAACTGCACACGCGAAACTTTGTTAACTATTGAGATACCCTAGAAAATGTGAATTTAAACCTCTTCCCTCATATTTAATGTGCTCATTGGACATTCAATGTCTTACCACACAGCGGCAGTGTCGGAGATAAGGAACTCAAGCCAACGTGCCCCTAATTAACAAAAGCTGGAGAAAAACAAGCAGCCCCCACACAGCTGAGACATTTATAAGAATACACTGTTCTGATGCATGTCACTGTTAACAGCATTAATTCTTACACTGTCATTTACATGTTCTTACAGAAGCAACACAATAAGACAGTCACGCTTCATTCTTTTACAATGGAGAACTTAGATATTTTCTTTTTAAAGTGTATGTTTTAAGGTTTGTAATGATCTCTTTTACTACATATTGCAGTATATACTATAAACTGTAAAAAAAAACCTCTACTTCAGTTTATCTGCTGAAAATGAACACCTTTAGGCCATGTTGGATTTTTAATGATGTTTTCATTGTTAATTTTATGTTTTTTTCTATATATAGAACTTCTCTTGAGCAAGTCCACTTATAAAATCCATGTGTCCTTACACAACTATACAAAACTGACACCTTGAGACGTGCTGGTCATGACTGGCGGATGTACTACTAAATATTTTTTGGGGCAGAATAACAGAAGATTTAGAAAAGACATATTTTCATCTATCATGAAGGATGATTTGCCTTCATGAAGGCAAAGAACATTAAGAGTTTTTATTCTGCCATTTGACCTGGAAAACCCCTGCACACATGCACATCCCAGATGGAGAGAGTACGTAAACTGGTGGTATTTGCACACGTATACGCAGTTTACATTGGTCACCATGGAAATTATCTGCCACTGCCCTTTCCGCACCCCAAAGCTGCTGGCCAAGGGGCCTTCATTTATTAAAGAGGATCTCCGTCCAGTCAAAAGCATGCTTGTAAGTTTCTTTCTGCTTTTCATGTGAAGTCTAAACAAAGCATTAATCACAGTCTGTTTTCACCACTCTGGGGTTTTATGTGGACATTAAGAGAATAGTTCCTCTGAATTGGGTCAAACCACCAACCCAGCGCATGACTGACTTTGGCAGTATAAAGCACTGCCAGTTAGTTTATGCCAGTGTCAGCGATTCCCACTTTTGTAACGCACTGTTTTCCATCAGTGTTCATACAAAACATGCTGTTACAGTTAGCTAGCCAGTTTAGCCCTGGTCCATTGACTCACAGTTTTGTACAGCACTTAGCTCCTTGTGGCTTTCCCCTTCCTTTCTCTCATGCAAAAAAGGCTATGACATTTTTTCTGTACTCCACTAACTCTGCTCCCACCAAAGTGTCCTTTTTTCATACTGTATGTTATACTGTGTGTGGCAGAGTAAACAGTGCTTCGAGTGTTGTGTATTCATCACCACAGGAACCAGCAGAACCCAGGCCCATGTAAGTCGTCTAAGACAAGATCAGAGAAGAAAGTCTGTCTGAAGGCAGCATTCATACTCACGTAAGTTCTCTATTGAGAGATCAGAGAGGAACATCTGCCTGCCAGTGCTATCCAGGGCCTACTGTTTTCTTTGTTTAGAATGCTGTACATGTAAAGAAACCTCAACTGTTAAACCACACAACAACCTGTATGTCAAAAAGTAGTTTTGGTGTAAAAACCGCAGACAAACTCCATCACAGACAAGCTCCACTACAGACAAGCTCCATCAATTTAGTTTGAATAAACAAGAGTATATGACACAATTAACTGTCACACATCATGTACTAAGTGTTCAGGTCCAGTTACTTGTTGTTGTCACAGTGCTATAGAAGTTTACAGATAAAGACTTATGCAGGTTGTGTTTAAAGCAGGGTCACACTGTGGTCTCCTCATTACTTCGATCTGACAGCTGAACTCAAGCTCTAATTATGAGCTTCTTTCAGCTGATGCATGTATTTATTTGGAAGGTCCTAGAAGTAGATGCTTCACTCTCTGTTCACACCCACTGAATGAGTCATGACAGCAATATGATTAGTAATGTTTCCATCATTTATGCAGGTTATACTAATTGCGGACATGGAGAAGGCATGGAGAAGGATGTTGGCATTGAGAAGGATGTTGGCATGGAGAAGGATGATCCGCTGTGATGACCCCTAAAGGAAGCAGCTGAAAAAGGAAGAAGAAGAAGAAGAAGAAGAAAGATACTAAGTATTGTGGACCCTGTTACCAATCATTTCTGGTAGACACATTCCCATCAGAGCAGGTCTACTGAATTCCTGCTCACTGTTCCCCAAACCTAAAACAAGTCTGAAGCATCCAAGTCATGAGTGTGAACATTCAGTTGTGAGAGTCTTTTACTCTGGGCTGTGGTCAGTTTAGGAACAACTTCAAGGAGAAACGAAGAGCTGCACCTTGAACAGGTAAGAACACGGCAGACGAAAAACAAAAGTAAGGAAACTGAGGAACACACATCTGTGCAATGGGAAAATGTTTGGCTGCCACGTGTTCACTTTAAATATTATCTTTGAGATATTTCATATTTTAGATTTTTAAAACATGTTTGATCATAAAGGTTTTTCAAACATTTAGCTATATTCAATCAAACTGGATAAAAGCATCTGGCACTCAACTCTGTTTACATCCAGGAAGTGCTTTGTCCTTACTTGAAAATAACACTGACAGAAGATCTGAGAGAGTAACCGTATTACTCACTGACTGCAGCACATCAGCTCTGTCTGTCTATCTGTCTGTTTGCCTGCCACATCCACCTCAAGGCTGAACGTCTCCAGTGTTCATCAACATGTTTTGAGCTGTTTCATTCTCTGGATTTGACCCTACCTTAATTGGATAAAAATTACCAAGGTATATGGTGCCAAGGCTGCCTCATCCTAAACTCATTATAGGACAGATTCTCACACTGATAACAGCTACTGCAACTAATCAAAGAGGTGGAGCTAATGAGGCAAAAACAAAATATTTAAAATGTTTCACACGTATCTGCTTAAATAGCGATAACTGATTCATATTAAATTGTCATTTGGTGGGTACAAAAAATAAAGTGCTCATGTTTGGTTTGTTAAAGATGGGAAACTAACAGCATTAAATAATTGGGACCCTAACATATATGAGAAATGTGGAGGACACGTTTCAGTTTAATGTTTAACATCAGCATCTGTTTAATGTTTAGCAGAACTTCCGCACAGCTATGCTATCATGCTAAAAGCTAAATACGCACATAAAACTCTCATTATCCCTTCTTTACATCGCCAGAAAGAAATAATTCAAAACAATAGGTTCGTTTAAATAGACTGTAAAGACGTCATTTGCAATTAAAGTACAAATTACTATCTGTGTTGTATATTAACAAAACAATCATATATATATATGTGTGTGTGTGTGTGTGTGTGTATAAAAACTACGAAGACACTACTGGAAGTCGACCACACGGACACATCTTGTGTCAATACATTTGAAAATGTTTTCTTTTTGCAATTATAATATTATCAGGTAAAATGTATCCAGACTAATTTATTTCAAGAAATAAATTAATCTAATGCATTATTTTCTAAACATCTGAGTACACATTCTGAAACAGGATAACAGGCTCATCTCCGACGGATGAGGTGTGTGACACAGGGTTACGCAATCGAATGCACGTGCACAACGTATTTTAAACTCAGCATTTATTTTGAATATATCATGGCAAACGAAATTATTACACTTTTCAGATGCTGAAATTTTGCCTTCTGTTAGGTAAGCAGAGAACGCGTAACAAACAAGAAGCATTGTGCGCGAGCTCCGTTCCCACGCATCATTCGGATGCATCGCGTTAAAATAATTACGACTTTAAGTGGTCACTTTTTCACCTGAGTAACCGCGCCGAGGAAACCTGGGTTAACCCAACTGATGTGGGCTAAAAATAGCACACAACCAATCGACAGTACCGGGGGACCGACGACCTCTTATTTTACAAACGTTAACATTCATTTCTAGAAAAATATAGTCAAAAAACGTAGTTTATATATGTGATAGCAACAGACGACATCACGTAGTCTGCATAAAACGTTGCATATCCTAGTTTCCCGTCTCGGTTACGGGAGGTTTAAATGGCGCATCTATTTGCAGCTGTTAACATTTCCATTTTAAAACCATGCTGGCTGGTATCGGTCCAGTTTTAGGGCCACGTGCGCAGTATTAAATGTCACGCGCAAAAAACAACAAAGCGAGAATCGACACTGAACGATTGCTTTGTGCCCGGGTCCTCTTCTTATTAGGCTTCGTGCCATCCATCGTTTCTGCTCCAAAATTTGATGACAGATGTTCCCACAAACTGAGAAGCGCTCTACACTATAATAATCATATGGTTTGAAAGACAAAATAAAACGTTTGCGTTTTAGAACTTTTTTTTTTTTGCACTATTAAAATCAATTATTATATAGACCGCATCATGTAATGGGCGTATTTCTACATGCATTAATGCAGTGTATTTGTAATAATACACTAAGATGGCCTTTTATGATAAATTTAACGGACTACAGTTATGCCTCATTGACGAATATAATAATACTGTCCGGTGTACCTAAGTCGAGCGTCATACTGACTCAACATTTAGCAGTTTAGCTATATATACATTATTGCTTGTTACCCATGTTTACTTGAAGCGCTTTTAATTTTTCCTAAAACAGAGGAAGGCAAAGAGAACGTAATTCATATCCTCTTCAATATATGTTTTCACGCTTTTCATTGTGGCTTCAACTGCCAAACGCGACATATAGCATCTTATCAGAGGTATTAAAGAGGAATTAAATGTTGTGCCGTTTAAAGATTAATCAACGGGGGTTTGGATGCTCCAGCTCGCTGAAAACGATAACGTGCAAATTGACTCCTCCTTCTAACACACCGCTGGTGCATCTCCCAAGACATACAACTAACATGCAGCAAAAATTTGAAATGTTTTATGACTGTCGTGGCTGAGCACATCAACTCGTACCAGCCGCAGTAGAGCAACTCTACTTTTAAGCATCTGAATATTCCAGATGAGATTATGGATTGTATTTAATCCTTAACTCGATCTGCCGCGTTTCACTAAATTCAATATTACTAATGTAAAAATCTATTGGCTACATTTAACAGATGCCTAAATCTGCCTCAATCCGATTTGTCGTAATACTTTCACTACTGTTAAATCCGCTCCTACGGCTTATCACTTTATCTCCAGACCATTTTAAACAACAAATGTGTGTTACATTCCTCAAAAAATAAGCGCGGACATAAAACGTACATTTGCGGCCATAATGCAAGTGTTCATACGGTGCATATACTATTTTTCCAAACAAATGAAAGGATAGTTCCTTCATCTGAATTTTTCGTCACAGAAAAGACCGATGCAGCCTTAATATTATACTATTAACTATTGATGGAAACCTGTTTAAAAATGTTTATTTGTTTTTCAGGAAACAAACGAAATGATCCACTTTTATTTAGTTTTATTTATGTAATTGTAGTATTATAAAGTGTAATGGACTCATATTCTTAAACTAGTTTGAAAATATTTCCCATCATAGGCTTGCTGTAAGTAAATTTTCGAAAATAAATATATACTTATCCAATGGCAAGAAAGTTAATTTGTCACAATAAACTTGATATTTGCAGGAAAATGTAAGATATTGTGCAAACATTTTAACTGACATTTTTAATTATAACATAAAACATAAACAAATTTTGTTCTGTTGCGACTGATTATTAACTTCAAGTTAAGAAGTCATGACACACACACACACACACACACACACATTTTTAGTATAGATTTTTGACTGTGTGAGTTAGCCTGCCGTACAACCCCTTTATCTCAAACATAAATAATGTATTTAGATTTTTTTTAATTATTATTTCTAAGAAAGTCTATTTTTAGTAACAAATAAGAGTAACAGTCAAATAATCATTAAAATATTGGCTAATTTTGTCTGTTTAATTGCATTAAAAACACAGTTGTGATTTTAAATGCACGAATTTTCCCTTTGCATCAAGATCTTATTTAAATTTGTTAAAAATTAAATAAGGTAATGCCAAAGCAATTTGTCCAGAATGTGTATATGACAATAATCCGTACCAGGTTAACTGAACTGAGGACGAGTAAACATCAGTAATATTTAAATTAAATGAAAATAGAATATAGTAAACAACATGTTGTCTGTTTCAAACAACACAAACTGAAAAATCTCAAATGTACAAGACAGTATTTTTATAATTAAAGTTAATCAATGTTTAATCACATCTACAGCAAATAGAAGTGAGAAATGAGAAATAAAATAAAGAAATTAATCACACTGAACTGATTGATTATTCTGGAGCAAACGAACGGGAACCAAGTTTGTACATACTCCGAAAAAGGTTTTTAATTTTTAAAAGACAAGGGCGTTTCCCTCGATGCCCAGTCAATGCATTTTTCCAGGCTGCAACATTTTTAAAAAGCGTATTTTATATTAAAACGGAAGCAATTTATACTATCCGTTTATAAATAATTTTACAAAATTCGTTGGTACTTACGCGCATTCATCGCGGCTATCCGGAGTAAATTCATGGTCCCAAAACTGCACGAACGCTGTTAATCATCTTCGTATAAAACTTGATTTTTCAAAATTGTCCAGAATTTCACTGTGTTGCAGGTGGCCAGTTCTATGAATGCTGAACCATTTCAATAGCAACTGCCCCGCTTCTGGTCGGGAACCTTATCATTAATTATAAGTTACTCTGAGCAACGTATAATTAAGACCATAATAGAAAAGACTGTCAGTAAAAGCGCGATTTACATAAAGCTTTCTCTTCTATCTCCTAGTTGGCATGGGTGACGGTTAAGTTACTCTCAGAAGAAATACAATTAACTATTTACTTACTGTCCAAAAGATAAACAGTGGAAAAGATTTTAATTCCTGAATAAGTACTGCGTTTTATAATAGCTCAAACAATTAGGCAGGACATATTTTTCTGTTTTATTAACAAGATAGTAAAAATATGTCTCTCACGTCGGGCTGGTTTGTTCTGACTGTTAAAACGGAAAGTACAAACCCAGAAACGTTACAGAGCGCAACCTGCAAAGTCTCATTGAGTGCGTGATTTTTCGTGTTAGAGACTTTGTCGATGAAAAACTGTCGAATTCTATTACCACCTTGTGGTCATCTAGTCGAACTGCAGTTTTATAGACATTTTACTCAATCCTACACTGACATCTTCTGGATTCACTTAGTAATGTCGCTCTTTCCTTCACAACCGTGTGGAATTTTCCCAAGGGAAATTCTGGTTTTCATTAACAACATTTTTAACGGTTAGCCTATTTTTCGTGCCAGTGTACGTAAATAACCATTTTAAAAGGGTACAATAACATCCGCATTTCTTCAGTGACAATCCTATTTGCCAAATCGTAAGGTTCTTGTTATTGTCTTTGACAAACATAGCGGGACCTTCCCAAAGTTAAAGGCGCGTGCGATATCACGTTGCGATATCACCGACTGAAAGACTGACACTATCACTTCTCAAGCTTACCCTGTAATGACAAACAATACTACCAAGGTCAGACCTACAGGGCTGAATAACACCATGAGGGAAATCCGGTCTGATGTACTAGTAGTAATAGTTATATCCTTGCCCTGTATTCACGTGGAATTCAATATAGTCAAAATACCATCTTAATATAAATGTACTTCCAGTGCTGCAATAGATAGCTGCTCTAGCACAGATGAGTAATATTGACCGAACCAGTAACACTACAGCAGTCATAACTGACACTCTAACAAATGGGTTATTAGGTAAGTCTTAAAATTAAGTTGCTTTTCACCATAAAAAATTATATTTGATACATGTGCATGTTTTTAATTAGTTGTCAACTTATTTAGACAGTCATCGAGCTAAAAATAACGAGCTTTTTCTTAACATGTTTGTATTCACAACATAAAAATATTGTGTTTTGCACAGTATTTATTTCAACTTTCAACTATGCTGCTATTGTTGTTTAAACGTCACATTAACGATTCGGCAGCGCTAACTTTGATAACCTTTCTCACACACGCACGAACTCTGGTTTGACTTCGAAATGTGACCCCGTTACGCAATGAGAACGCCGCGCGCCGAGTACGCGCAGCCGCACAAAGGTCCGTCTGAGCGAAGTGAAAACGAAAGTGGAAGTAAAAGTTATGCGCGCTTCGTGTCGCTCCGCGTTTATAACGTTTATAACGAAACGTCATTAGATACGACCAACAATGAAGCAACGAGTATGTTACAGCGACACTTTATGCTGTTTCCTCCAGTAGAAAGTGTGAACGGCGTTTTTTTTCTGAAATGGCCTTATTTATGGCTCCTGTGGACTGTGTTGATTGTTTCCCTTAGAAACCATTTGCGTTATTTTGAAGACTTTTAAAGGATATTTTTGCATTTTCAACATGGCAAGCCCGCCGTTAAACGAGGTATGTAGCATGTTTTATGGCAAAATCTATACATGCACCGTGATTATGCAGTGTAATTTACGTTTTTATTTACAGACAAGATTTATATTACCGAAGGTTTAAAATTATTAACGCAGAGCAAGACCATACGGGTCTGGTATATCGTATTGTTAAAGTTTTGCTTAATAAAAAAGTAGATAACGATTAATTGATATCACATTACATGCTAGGCTACGTGTGGCTCTCTGTGCCCAGGGATAAATTTCATAATGATTAAGTAAACGTGCAATTGATGCATGAAAAAGTACAATTGTTTTTAAAACGCACTACAATTTTGATGATAAATTTGAATTATTTCTGTAATGGGGCTGCGTAATAGGACGCTTTCGTTTTACCGTGTCCTTTTCATGTGACTTCTTTCTTTCAGATATTCTCAAATGTAACTATGTTTATCGATTTAACTACATATGAAGATAATAGAAAGGTTATTGATCTTGTAAAGAAAATGCCTTTTGAAATGGTGAACAAGACCTGTTTCGCAGTCAACGGTTCCTTTCAACAAGTTGAAGAGCTTTTTTATAATATTTCTTCATTTCCACGATCGGACTCCGCTGGGGCCCGGGTTCAAGCGCAGTACAATCTCGATCGTATCTCGCTTGCAGAAGTGGGTCCTGTGGAGGTGTCAGAAGAGGTCATGCGTTATATCCAGCAAAAATACTCCAAGGATCTTCAGAGAATCACAGGAAGAGATGTATATACAGACGTGGAAAAAAACCAAGACAAAGTCTTTATCTTTTTTCAGCCACTCCACCAAATGAGTGACTGTCTTAAAGCAAAGGAGAATTTTGTTACATTGCTTCAGAACATTAAAGTCAACTTTAGAGTAAGAACATATAGTGTGGAATTAACTGACCGATATAGTCTGAAGTACCTAGAAACCATGTTTCCAGATCTTGTGATCAGCCAGAGCAGGCACACAGATTACAAGAAGACATATGTCACAGTGGCTGGAAGCTTTACAGATGTGGATAAATTTCAGGACTTTTTAAACAGGAAGTCATCAACCTTTGCTGAAGCTACAGGAGAAGAAAGGCTGCAAAAATGTGAAACAGCAGGTAAGATGGAGAAGAAGGATAAAGAGAAGAAAGAGATGGAGCCAGAGAAGTGCTGTCCCATCTGTCTGGACAACATGGTGCCAGCCAAGATGAAGACCTTATCTCGATGTCACCACTCATTCTGCAAAGAGTGCCTGAGGAGAGCCTTTGACTCAAAGCCCATTTGTCCTGTGTGTGGTGTAGTCTACGGTGAGCTAAAAGGGACGCAACCGCCCAATGGTACCATGGAGGTCTCGACGTCTCCAGTACCTTTGCCAGGACACGCCAAGTGTGGCACCATCATAATCCGATACTTCATACCAAGTGGTATCCAGGGAGTGAGTATTGGAAAGTTACATTTAAAATATTCTCAAAAAATTAAATTTGATTTATTTTTATATAGCACCGTTCACAACAATGTGCCTTAAAGCACAGAAATGGTTAATATTTGCAATGTGTTGCAGACTGAACATTTTATGGACAAATCCACAGCTGTCTGTAGAACACAAGTGAAAAATTATATGATGTGATGGGTCATTTATGGCAGTCAATGTGTTGGTATTTGTACAAACTTTATTTTTCAATCAAATGCTTCTACACTATAAGGAGTAGTTCAGCCACACACCTGTCATCTGTGTTACCCATGATATGTGTGTGATGTTTGTGTTTGTCCATGTCCCTTGTGCTTGTTAAAATTCGTCAGTCATGTTGCATGAAGGATTGAAATTGATTCTCGGTTTGTGGATGTTGCAGCCGTTTTACAGCACATGTGTTCCCCAGTGGAGTAGTCCTCTTTGAATCCTTTGCTTAGCCATGCTCAGCAGCAGTGTCTTCCACATGTTACGCAGGAGGACCACCCTAACCCGGGCCAGAGGTATGAAGGCGTGTCTCGTGTAGCCTTCCTCCCAGACTCAAATGAGGGTAGGCGCACGCTGGAGCTCCTGCGCCGTGCTTTTGACCAGAAGCTCACCTTCACCGTGGGTCGCTCAGCAACCACAGGCAGGGATGATGTGGTCACTTGGAACGACATCCACCACAAAACCTTCAGGGAAGGAGGCCCCACGAAGTATGTGGTACCACACACACCAACATGTACACACTGAGATCACAGATTGGGTGAGGAATGCAGTTGCCTGGTGGCTCAATGGGTAGGACATCAGGCTGGGATGCGGAAGTCTCCCAGTTCGAATCCCAACCCAGTCACCAGGTGTGTCCCAGAGCAAAATATTGTGCTAGCTCCCAGGGTGCTGAAAAATGGCTGCCCACTGTTCCACCATGGGCGAGGGTTAAATGAGAATGGATTCCCTGTTGTGGGACTAATTAAGGATCAAAATCTGGGTTGTCACCTCTGTTGATGGAAACACTGCCTAACTCTGTCCTCTCACCACACTGTAGCTATGGATACCCGGATCCAGACTACCTACATCGAGTCCAGGAAGAGCTGAAAGCCAAAGGAATATATTAATGTGTGAAGTACAGGTGTGCACAACATTGAACTGTGTGTGTGCGTGCACACACTACTTCATAACGTGGTATTCGGGGAGTGAGTACAGAAGTGGAATTTCCATATTTGCAGATGGCTATGTTTTAGGGATTTATTATTTTATGGCTGAATCTACAGCAGTGAGGAATAAGCTTCAATAGCAACCCTTTGTGTTCTGCTTGTGTCTGCAGTGTTGGTTATCAGTGCTTGTCAGCTAAAGTGATTAACGTAAGTTACCTGTCTACATGAGCTTGTAAAGGTACAGCTCTGAACAGTGGAGCTGTTTATAACACTGTTTCTGTATTAACAGCATGTTACACGTTTATTTTAATGGCAGTTGTATTTTTGCTGTTTAGTATAATTGCACTTAAAGTGTCAACACCTTTTGTTTAGCAATGAGACCACAACAGGTAAAATGTATATGAAAATGACCTAAATAACTAATAATAAAGTAAGTATGTATGCTGTGTTCTGAGGGGTAACGAAGCACATTCCATTATGGGCAAACAAAGTTTTAAAAGGATAGTGCAACAGGAACATTGAGAAGTAAAAGAATTGTTGGCGATGTCTGAGCAAGCCTTTAATGGCCAACCTTATCTCATTTGTCCATATCTCAATGTACCTTTAACAATTTCATTACTTATATTATGAAATGTGGGATCTGTAGCTGTGATTATTTCAGTACTAAATGTGGGATCTGTAGCTGTGATGATTTCAGTCATTTTGTTAAAAAGCATGTGAAAGTTGTCTCATCTGTCATACCGTACCGCACACCTGTATGACAGAAAATGGCCACCTGGATAGTAGGAGAGCAGGCTTTCCACACAGCCTCACCTTAACCTGGCCAGCAGATTCTTCACTTCAACTGGAGCTGAACAACCAGGAGGTCCTCACAGACACTTGGGGCTGGTTGGACAGAACATTCTAGATCAAATTACTCCATTTAAAAATTACACTATGGAGAAAGAAGGGGAGCACTGCTGTCCGTCTGGGGGGAGAGGGAGTCAGGTGACATTCCACCTGCTTCATTGGTCATGTGTCCAACCTGTTCCTTGTTACCTTAATCATTTACATTAAAAAATGCAGACGGGTTTAAAGGATGGGCTTAAATTACCTCTTTCCTCTCTGTTTGAGAATGTGGTAAATTTTAGATTTACAGAGTTCTTAGAAATATGGAACATGGTGGGAATTCAGTGTGCATATTTGTCTCAGGTAAGAGTATCGGTAAATACACGAGAAAGAGCAGTACTGTAGAAGGGATGTGTAACCGCGCCCTGCAGCCTGCCTTAGATTCCTCTTTCAATGTGCACCTCAAACACTGTTTAACCATCATAAGAGGAATCTGAAAACTGTGTGAGTTTGACCTCTGAAATGATATGGGTTGATTACATTTAATAGTGTGACGACATTACATAAGTTCTAATAATAAAATCAATTTCATTATATATAGAATTTCAAAAAAAATCTCATTCTTGCAAATTGTATGACTGTCAGACTTATGATGACCTTCACAGAAGTTAGTGAGGAAAAATTCATACATGTATGTTTCAGACATGTCACAGCAGTGGGGAAATGCAATCCAATTTTTCTGTTTTAATCCTGGACTGCATTGTGGCATAATTGAAAATCTAGTTGAATCAGATTCCATTTTGAATAACCGGTTTCTCCAAATCAAACGCGCTGCGCTTTTTCTCGTGCGTTCCTTCGGTGCTGCGAAGGTGCAGTAACACCAACGACACAACTTGTCCATCACAGGCAGTGAGCACTGATGTGGTGAAACCTTCATCTTGCACGGCTTGTGTTTCCACGTATTTAACGTACTCAGCTGTGGTTCAGTAGTAATTCCTCCAGTATCTCATGTTTTCCTTATATTTTATACTTCCTTTAATTTATAATTTAACCATGTTTGTTGTAGTTCTTTAAATTGTTACACAATTACAGAATATATTTAAACATTTCACAGAGTTGACCAGTACCACAAAAGCATCACAATATTTTTCTTCATATTCAATAATTTTAATCTGATTTACCTCACAAATACAGTATATTCTAAACTGAGTTTAAAGGCATGTCAGATTGTGCAAATGAACATTTTAAATAGCAAGTCAACTTTTGTTCTTTGTTAAATACTAATATTTAATAGGATTCCGTCAGATGAATCAGAAAATAACATCCATTGAATTTAAATTTATCTGACACCATTAAATTAGTCTAATTTACAAATGTTGTACAAAGAAAATGTTTGTGTCACTACAAACATGAGATGCAAGATTTAAACCAAAAGTGAAATTGTAAAAAATTAATACACTGCATCCTAACCCAAATACACAGAAATTATTCCTAAACAACTGCATGAATATAATTTACATTTTCAGATGGGGATTTTACAGAATTTACATACAACTGGGCCTTCAGTCATTTACAACTTCAGCAAGATTTTTATTTAGGTAAAATTGTGGTTATGTGTGAAGAGTGTTTCCACCGTGCGATTGTTGGCTGCTCCTATCTGATGTCGTCTCTCAATCATGGAAGTGGTCTTGTAGAACCTGAAGCCAGAAGACCACATACCTTCTATATAACAATAAGCTGACGCATACAGCAGATGTAGTATGCCGTTAAAAGAATGAAAAGACCACGTGATTTAAAATAAAACCAAACAAAATAGTACCTAACGTACATCTTAAAACTGATGTGTCACCTCTGAGTGGCTACAGTAGCTGCAATTCAGTGTGTAACTTAATCAGCATCATATTCACACGTTACATTCTGATTCCCGTATCCGGTTCCCTGCCAGAGACATCTGTGGCACAGCAGCCTGTCAGCATGTCCACAGGTACTGCTCACTGGAGGTGGCACGCTTGGAAAGGAGTTCTCACACACACACACACACAAGCCCTGTGAGCACATGTTCTCCGCTGAGGGCCTCAGCCAGCTGGAGCTTAACAGAAACCATCTAAGGAACGCTACGAGCTTCTGAAATGTTTTTTCTTGTAGCAACAGCACAAGTAGAGGTCACGTTCCATGAGCTCCTTGCTCAAGCCTTCTGGGAGTCCTCTTTGGATGCACTACTGTAAGAGCACATTGCTCACATCCATCCTGAAGTAAGCCAGCCAGCTGCAGAAGTGCTCATACCGAACTCCTGGGCTTTTGTATCGCAAGCCGGACCAGGCCATCAGAAACTGCCTTGATGATGTTCCAGGCGTCGTAGTGTGTGAGGCCCTCCAGAGGCCTTCCATTGATGGCCACAACTTCATCTCCAACATCAACAACCCGTGAATGCTGTGCAGCGCCCCCTAGAGGCAGAGACATCCAATTTTAGACAACAACAAATGCCGTCGTAAGAAAGTGACATCAAACACAGCAACGGGACTTCAAAATAAATAAGTTACCAATTTAATGTTATCTGCAAACATTCAATCTTCAGTCAAAACCTGTTTGTAAATGGTCAAAGGAAGCTGAGATTACATGTCATTACATAACATCAGGAAACGTACTGGTGGAGAAAATGGAATCATGTCCCTGATCTGGAAACTTTATCTGGAATTCTTTATCAGACTCACAACTGTGTAACACCATTTGTTGTGTGTCATTTTCTTGAGAAAGGACACGAACGACATGGTCAGTAAAATGGAATATAAAAAGACAAAAGAAAAAGATCACAACTCTGTGATCCTCTGCATTGGTTTTGGCTCAATAAACACTGTTATATGGTAGATACACAGTATACACACAGTACAGTGAAGTGATCATGGCAGAACAAAAGGCTGAAATGACTCAGGAATGTGACACCTGTGCTCAGAAATGCAGGAAGTGTTTATATTGTGCAGCATTACCCTTGAATAAGCGTTTCACAGTGAGAGGCTTGTCCCCATGGGCAGACGCTTTGCCACCTTCCAGGCTAAAGCCCAGGCCAGCCGATGTTTTATGGAGTTCCACGATCAGGGCCCCATCTGGACCCACCTCCACGGCTGCAATAGTGATGAATAGTTACTCTGGATTCATTACAGCCGGTTGTCTATGTCACGCCCTGAGTTCAGTAACGGTAACAAAATGTAACCCCTTATTAACGCTTTATATACTTAGCTAACTCACCAGGTCCTATTTGAGCAGCATTGAGGTTGCTGGAAGATGAAGTGTGTGTTCCAGTTTTGATGACCTGGGTTTTCCCAGAAGAGCCAACATCCTTTGCCTTCTGGATGATAACCAAGGCTTGCCTTGGCCTCCGTGCCTTGTAGAGACAGGAAAGGGCCTCGCTGTGTATCATCCCTGCCAGTGGAGTGCCATTAATGGACACTATGCTGTCCCACCGCTGAATGGTACCTTCCATGGCAGCCACCCCTTTGGAAAATACTCGATGGACCTGTCCACATAAGTACTCGTTTTCACTTATGACTCAAAAATGTAACATTCAAAACAATGTTATCTATTAATTCTAAAAATATTATCCCTTTATACAGAATAAATATGATTTTACTGGCATTATATTTAGACCTAAAATGAACAATAACTGATGACCTCACCCCACAGTGATTTAGGATCTTCACTTGGGGATGTCTTTTGAAGACTCAGACATTATGTACATTATGAAAGAATCCCATGTTCTTCTCGTTTCACTTATTTGCACTAGATCCCCTTCAGTTGCTTAACTTCCAAGATAATGTGCTTTTGAAGTAGATATGTGGTCCAAAGGGTGTTTAAATTTGGGGGGAGGTTAAAAATGAAAAGCATCCACAGAAGAATGTCTGCAAAAATACTTGATATGCAATGTACCTTTAACAATTTCATTACTTATATTATGAAATGTGGGATCTGTAGCTGTGATGATTTCAGTACTAAATGTGGGATCTGTAGCTGTGATTATTTCAGTACTAAATGTGGAATCTGTGTCTAAAATGAAGTGTCACGCACCCCATATTACCCACATGATCTTGCATAAAACATTTATGCAGTTTGCATTAAAAATAGGAAGAAAATAATTTGCATGCAGTGAATAATCAGCAATTAACTTAATGGAAACTAGGAATTTAATAGTTAAAGGTTAAAACTGCATCACCTGTCTTTTAACTGCACATATATGTTATTGTATGTTTCAAACACACCTTTGGGTATGATTATTACACAAGTTTATTTCTGCCATATTTTACTACCCACAAATGTTTGGAGTAGAGTCAGAAAAGACACAAAGTACATATCTTATAAGACTGCCAAAAAATACAAGTACACACGTCTTACCGTGACTGATTTCTGCTCTAAGTCAGCTCCTCCTGCTATACTGAACCCCAGGCCAGACCCTTCCTCTTTAGTTAAAACCACAAAATAAATATCTTCTTTATCCTGGGTGGTCAGACACAGAAAACACATTGTGGAAAAAAATTTATATGTCTCCTTGTGCACCATTAAATGGGTCAATAGCAAATTAATCTGTGGCAATAAAATTTGTAATTCTATACTTTTGCTAGACAGCAGCACGTGTGGCTCCAAATGTAGTAAAGCTGAAGAACCATCAAGAATTTCCTTCAATAAAAACGTGGTAGTCTGAAACAGTTTCCTCTAGGACACAAGCGTCCGCACTTTCTGCCGTTGTACCTGGCCTACGCTCTGCACCCGGAGACACTGGCAGCTACAACAAATAAAGCTCATTATCCAAACCACTGGTCATTTTTAAAATGCTGTATAGTTTGTGTTTTTTCATCTGCCAAAATCAGGAACCGCTGTAAATAATAATAAATAAAATTTAATAAAAAGGGGCTAAAATAATTTTCATTTGTGATAACAGAGGCAAGTCTTTAAAATTCAGGTTGGTTGAAATTATTGTATAATGTCAGTTACTGATGGGTTTTTGATTGGTTCCCATTGTGTCAAACTTGGCACTGATTGGCCAGCAGAGTGCCTGCAACTTCACTGCTTTTTATGCCTTAAAAATATCAAGCTGGCCGACAGACATACGTGGTGTTAAACTCACATGTCCAGCTGGCCGACAGACAAAGGTGGTGTTAAACTCACATGTCCAGCTGGCCGACAGACATACATGGTGTTAAATGTCCAGCAGTGTGAGTGAAAACCTTTAAGGTGTTTGTAAGATCATCAGATAAGGAAACTGCAAGCTGCTGAGCTGTAGGGCGTCACACGACACATCGTTGTGCTTAAACTGCTTTCCCATTACCTCCACTGTCGCCTTGACCTCCCAGATAAGGGACGTCACGTCTGCTCTGGAGTTCAAGGAGCTCAGCACGTCCTGGACCTTCCTCTGGCTCATCGTGGAGAGGCTCAGCTCTCTCGTGCTGTCAGACAGGTACACGTCACGCGTTTTGGCATAGTCACTGAAATACTGCACATAAAGGTAAATCCGTTCAAAAGCTTTAGTGGGGGGTTAACTGGACAAACCACTAACAAACCAAATGTCTTCTGAATGTTGCAGTTTGGGGGGGCTGTAAAAACTATTTATGTTGAAAAGAACAGACACATGCGCGCTTTACACCTATTGTATATTTTATGGTTAGTAAGTCAGACGGCCGTCCACACACCAGGTCAGCCGGCCGCTCTGGCATTTCACCAGCTTACCAGTCCGCTGTCTACCTATAAAAACACCCAAGCTCTTACACACATCAGTTAATTATTTATCTAACTCTGACAGTCTGAGTGTTCTCCCTCTCGATCCACAGTTTGATACCACGCATGGTAAAAGGCCAGCCCAACCACTGCTCCAGGATACCGACCCATCTTGTTTTGTTGGTACGATGTTAGGTACCCAAGTGTGTAAATGAAAAAAATATCGCTATGGGCTCCAAGGTAAGAGACCTTTTCTGAGAAAATTGCTGCTATATTTTTACTGGCCAGCTGCAAGGCCTCTCAATTCTGCTCTACTGCCATAAAAACATTCTTCATACCTGGGACAATTATACATTTAACCACACGACATTCTTCTGTAGAAAGTAAAACATTTTTATCCTCAGCCAAGGGCAATAAATACTCCAGTCCACTGACATGTGGTAGTATGGAACTGCATGCCCTGAAGTAAATCACTTAAATGCTTATAAAGCATATTTCAACTTTTTGTATCTGTACCTCAGCTGTTCAGCCTTTCTAAACTTGCTGAGGTCAGTAACTCCATACTTTTACTCCACTAAAATGTAACCTGTTTTCTGTATGGTTTCACAGCTTTGGTCTGTGACCTGTGGCCTCATAGCGTTTTCACCAAAACAGCAAAAACAAACAAACATATAAATAAATACAAGATCCCCTGTGGTACAAACCTGATAGACCAGCTGCCAGACGACTGCTGCTCAGCAACATTCTCGGTGGGGCACCTGCGTCTCAGTCCTGGGTCAGTTTCCTGACTCGGGTCAACACTGGGAATACCAGAATCACTGAGAACAGCAGCGCTATTGGAGTTGAGGTTCTCCATCAGGGTCACGTCTCTCTGCTTGGGCTGCACTTCGAGCTCACTTTTGGAGATGTCTGCGATGGCCTCACTGGGGAAGGCATCAGGGTAGAGCTTGTCTAAGTCTGGCATGCTTAGTGCCCTCACATCTCTCAGCCTGGCGCGGAACAAGCCTGAACAGCCCCGAGCTCCACCGCTACGCAATACCGGGGGGGTCTGGGGGGTGCGGCCAAGTTCTGGAGCGTTTTCCTCAATAACCAACTCTCTGTTGTCAACTGTGGGAGATGACGTGTTCCCCTTCCTAACTGTCTGACTGTCGACAGAACTCAAGTTTCCAGATACTCTACTTCCCGACGACCTCCTGTTTAGCTGAGGTTTGGCAGCAGGTGCAAGGGTGTAGCACTGAACATCAATGCTCCTGACCACAGTTCTGTCAAAGCTGGCTAGGCTCTCAAAAGACTTGATTCTCTGTCGAACAGAGGAGGAGTTGGCTTCTAAGGACCTGCTGGTGTCAGTGGAGTAACTGCGACGTGCCAGCTTGGAAAACTGTGCTTTGGTTTGGGTGGGCTGCTCACATTTCTCTGTTAGGCTTTTAGCCTTGAGGAGGTGGTCTGTACAATTCTTGTTCAGACAGTCTAGGTATGTGTCTGTGGCTCTGTCATCAGACACATCATCAGGGAGAGTGCTTATCTGGTGAGCACTGCTCACAGAAGTGCCAGATCCTGCCTCACCTGGGTCAGTTGTAATGTCTTTGCTTCCTGAGAAATTCCTCTTAAACAAGAGGTTGCTCTGCCCTAGAGCACAATTTGAGTCAGTTTCAGAGCCAGCTTCAAAAGCATCTTTCCTCTGGGTTCCCTTCTGCTTCAGCACTGGTGTAGACACTGAAGACGAAGGTGGAGATGAGAGCCGCACCTCGATGAAACTCCTCCGAGTAGTGAACACCTTTGGTCCATTCTCTCTACGCGTTTGCTCGGATCCTGTCTGTATCTCATCCAGCTGGAAATTTGAAGTTCTTTCCATTGCATTAAGTGACAAGGAAACGGTTTTGTGATGCTGATAATTGGGAAGTTTCACTGGTTTGAGGGTACTATTATCCAACCGTTTGCTTGTTAAGGACAATTTCTTTGCCTGGAGGTTTGGAGACTGAAGAGGAGAACCTGAATGTTTCTTCAGCTCACAAAATTCCATGACAGATTCTTTAAGAGCAAATGGCTCCTTTGTGTTATTCCTCACCTCATTACTAAGACCTGCCAGCTTGGATTCTGAGCTGCTCATTCCTTGTGTCTTGTCCTCCTTGATGCCGCCAATGAACTGAGATGATCTCCAAAAGGTGCCCTGTGCCCTCTTGCCTGGATCATTTTGTATTTGTGGTACAGATGTCTTGGAATGAATAGGCAGGTCCAGTTTCTCGATCACTTTTTCCTGTGATGTTGGTGCAGTCAATTCATGTGTCAGTGACTTGCTGTTGTTGAGTGGAAAGTCCTTTAATTCTACAACTGCTGGACTGGAAGGTTGCTGTAGATTAGCAGATGTTCCAGAAGGCACTGCTTTACTCTGTTCAGCTGTCACTGATGGAGATGGGTGTGTGGTCACCTCACCACATGACACAGAAACATTGTGGTGACTATCCCCTGGTCCTGGCTCTGTTGCCACGTGAACAGAGGACTGATACACATTTGTCTCCACATTTCTGACATTTTGTTCGTTAGCAGAGAAAGTCTTATCTATGGACAGAGAATTTCCTGACTTTTGGGGATTTTTAGGGGATGCTGACTGGATAACAGCATCACGGCTGTTCGGCTCGGTGTCAGGTGTCACTGGGTGACCCTGAGCATGCTGAGGTTCACACTGATTCCAGTTCAGTTCTCGGTCTGCGTCTTTGTGCAGAAGCAGCAGCGGCTCCTCCTGGCTCTCGCCAGACGACCCTCCCTCCTTTGCACGCTGTCTGCTCGGGTTCCTATGGTGACACTGTGAACCTGGACATCCATCTTTGGTTTCATCTGCTGCTGCTTTGGTCAAGCTGCCACAGGGGTGGGTTTTGCTGTGACAGATTTCCACCTCTTCTCCATCAGAGTCAATCACCTCCTGACCAGCACGTAGGTGAGGATGGGTGCCCCCACCATCGTCCACATGAACGCCACCCTCAGCAAGAGAATCGCTCTCAGAGTCGCTGTCCAACATGCCATACATGCGCTTTGAGCTAAAACCATCTCTCTTCTCCATTTCCAGATTTGAAACAGAATTGTCCGTTTCATTAAGACTGCTTAGGTTTCTAGAATAATTGTTGAGAAATGTTTTGCAGACTGTTGAAAGGAGAGTCTTGTTTCCTGGATCTAAAACACATAAATCTAGCACGTTTGGTCTCGACAATGACTGAATGGAATCATGCTGACCATGTTCTGTCTGTGTACTATCTTGTATACTGGCTGCCATTCTGTTAATTGGGAAATTCAAGTTGTTATCAGTGTCCCCAAGTTTAGCTACAGCCTCTGATGACTTCAGTTCTGTTGTGGTATCAGCAACATCATCCACACGTTTTTTCTCAGCCTCGTCTTTTAAATTCATCTCTATGGAAACACTTCCTGGATTTGGACTCTTGTCAATCCTCAGGTCCCTCTTAGTGTCTTCCAATGATGTTGTGGCATCTTCCTCTCTGTGCTTCCTGTCACTATGTGATGACATAACCAGGCTAGACAGCCGTTCTACAGCTGGAGATGGGAATCAGACAGGCGTACATACTTACTGGCATCTATACTTACTCTGATTCTAATGTCAATAAAAATGGCATATTATTCCACCTGATCCTGAACTACAACATTCACTTATGCCTCTGATTAATTACATGAAATTATTGTGGTTAGCACTTGTGCTGTATTTACATTTTTATAGTTCAGTAAGACTTGACACATAAGTCAATGGTAGAATAAAGTAGCCAACCTTCCATTTAACAGGTGCTGTATTTACTAGCATTATCAAAAAAGGTTACACAAGTTTTAATTTCTGAAAAGTCTCCTTTGCATTGTGTTCTCCCATGGCAACTCAAATCCTAAAAAGAGCATTAAACATCTGAAGAGTCAGCTGAGCCAGGCTCACCTGCAGAGCCCATCCAAGCCATGAGAAAGACGAACACGAATCACACAGAATTAAAGGACAACAGAGGAGCTGAAATAACAGTTGAAAACACACTGACATCTGAAAGCCCATGGTGGAACATCTCAACTACCTACGGCCATGCCAGATTTACTCAAGCCAGAAGTAACTGTGTTAGCGTTGAAATATTTGTTCAGTTACATTTTTAAAATAAAGACCACACCCAAAGGTTTATTTGTGTCCATTAAGAAGTAGTGGTCACTTGTAGCTTACCAATCTACACTAGTCCCATGAAATCATGTGAACTGAAGCACGTGTTGCTTGCAGATCTGCAGACACACGTGCTCTAGTGAACAAATGTATGGTTTACTGCTAAGCACACAAATTCATGTACACACACACTGGTATGCAATGTCCTGCATATCACATGGAGAGATGTCCACCCAAACACACACACACACACACCCAAAAGAGACATTCTGCAGGTTTTAAAGTTAATTATTAAAATTGCTGTGAGTATCTCCTTGGTAAAGATTTCAAGTACAGCTATACAGAGGGCCAAATGTACAACAATTAAAAAAAACATTCCAATTCATATACTCAAAAAATTAAATGTTGCAGTTATTTATCTTTGATATGTCACCAAGTTCCACATAAATTAGTTATTTTAGCCAAATTGCATTGTTTTGTAAATTCAGTATAACCAAATTAGCTGCCTTGGTTTCAATAAACTAACATAAAACTATGAATAATTTAAACTCAATTTAGTTTAGCTGATGAAACAAAAGTGGCAGGGGGCATTTACAGAGATCTAAAACAAAAGGCTCTTCAGCACAGAGTCAGAACTACTGTGATGAAATTAAACATTTTAATGAAATTCCAGCATTTCATATGTGATTAGCACTTTACATCCACCTACCATTCATAATAAACTGCGATTTCACACTAGCCTGAATGATGAGCTGCAAGTGACTCACAGCAATTCAATCGGCACTCATCTAAACCACCCTAGAGCACGTGAGAGGAACACACTGTCATCCAGGTCCTTCAAAAGTGCTAGCAGGTCTACTGAAGGAACAAATCAATAGTCACCATTCATAAAAAGGCTGCGGATGGGACGTGGACAGCGAGGAGGACAAGTTCTGATGTTCTCCTAGAACTTCATGCAGCATGAAGAGAAAAAGACTAGTCCTTTAGTATCGAAAAACCTGCAGTTCAAATGCATTTCTGCTGTTTTTCTATAATAAAGTCAAAAAATATATTTAAAAATTCTATGAGCAGCTGAAAGAGTTTTGAAATTTGAACATCCCATACAACAATGTGATATATTTTGAAAGCATGTGACCCCAGGATATAAAAACTGCAGGCTGTGCAATGTGGCAGTAGGTCTAGCGCCTCACCTGAGACAGGTCTTTTCACTTCTAAGGTAAGGGTTAATGGAAGGTTCCGCATGAGGCAGCACACCTCCTCATAGGAGCACGAGGAGATTTCAGTGTCTGCTATCCCCACTATCTCATCTCCAACACAAATTTTACCTGTGGATTCCTGGTAAAAGACCATGAAGTTGGGAACATAAGAGTTGACAAACATATTGAGGAGCACTTCCTGTTGTTACAGTAAAGACTGAACTAGTAATTGGTACAGTAAGTTGACTATTGATTTGTTAAAGTAGCTAAACAACCTACCCTCTGTGCAGCACCTCCTGGTCGTACTCCAGTGATGATCACCTTCAGGGGTGAGGACTTAATCTCCAGATCCAGTCCAAAAGACTCAGATTCGGTTCTGGTGAGAACCAGCCTGTCAATGGTACAAACACCAGCCAGTTCGCTCTTCTCTGCCTTGTTGCAGCGGGGCGCTGGACAGTCCATCGGGCACTGAGGTCCTTGGCCACTTGCAGGAGGTCCCTTGGTATGCTCGAGGTCTGGGACGGGTACTGTGTCAACACATGCTTTGCTCAAAGTGCTTTGGATGTCCCGGTTCTCAGGGTTGGTGGAGCACTTTGACTCAGACTCATCAGCACACTGAGAGTCCCTGGATCCTGCTGGGCCACATCTCACATCGAGTCCCCCGCACTCAGACTCACGCGTGGACAAAACAGGAAACGTCACACTAGGGGGGTCACGGACCCCCAGCCCATCTTCTGGCTTCCCAGAGTTGTCAGCACACAGGTCCTCTCCCCTGTCCTCGCACGTTTCCAATGGGGATGCTGCAATCCCAAAGCCAAAATCGTCCTCACCAATCCGCCTGTCCTCTGAACCAAAAATCAGGGGTGTCGTGTAGAAGCTCCCCTCACCGTGTGCCAGGTCACTGCTGTCATCACTGCCATCATCCTCATAGCAGGTCACATGATGTTGGCGGTGAAGGGGACTCCGGATCTGGTTGCATCCATCGTGGTTGATCTGCCTTCCAGGACCTGAAAGACAAACATTCATGGCGTGAGACGACACTGTGACAAATGCAGAAAGACACGTTGTAAAACAGTACACAAAAAACCAATGAATTAGAAAAAAATAAAAATAAAGTCACATACCGTTAGGTTGACAGATCACACTCTCCAGTGAGGCGTCAGAAATCTTCTGATGAAGCAAACTATAGACACTGGGGTTCACCACAGCAGACTCCGAGAGAGGGTAGTGAGCAGAGAAGTCATGTGGGAGATACTGGGTGATCTCAGATTCGGAGCTCACGGACCCCTGCAGTGGAGGTACAGCATCAGAAAGTGCATTTGTGGAAGTGCTTCTCATTGCTAAGGAGAATGTGAACATAACCGAGCACAGGAAAAACGTTCAGGGGGATCACATGAAAGGTCACATGAAAGGTCAAAGATAACGCCAGATAAAGACATGCTTGAAGATTCATGTTGCTCTAGGGTCCAAGCTGTGGTCAAGGTCAGAAACACTGCAAACTCATGGCCAAACTAGCTAAATGATTCACTTAATTAGGTGTGTTAGATCTTAGGTCTTGGAAAGGTACATATATGTTGGCAGGACCAGGTCTCGAGGTCACAGACGAAGAGCTGTGTTTACCCTGCTCGTGGGCTCCAGAAACCTCTTCATGGTCCAGCTGAGAGGGGAGGGGCACTCGCTCTTCTTGGTTGTCAGAGGGGGCGAGGGGCCTTTGCAAGACAGGCCTGAGCACATTACTAAGGGTTAGCAACTGACCAGCTCACAGCTCCACAAAGTGCCCAGCTAGCAGAAACACATGTTAAACACTTTAACTGCTGTGTGGACTGAACACTCCTCTGGCTGGACCGCACCAGCTTCCTAATGGCCACTTCTATAACACACCTTGTGATCAATTTTCTGTGAAAATTGTATGGACTTTCTAAATTCAAACTGAATTATTCGTACAGAGTTACACGTCAACATTCTAAGAGTCCGTAACCATTAAAAGTAAGCAACTAACTTCACTGCTTTGAGTGAATATTTCACAACCGATTTTCATGAACAACTTGGAAGCAAACATAAGGAAGTGAAGAGGACTTATTTACTTTCCTACTGTAGTCGACAGTGGTGCTAAACTGAACTAAAGTAAAGAGACAAACATACGCTTCCTGATTAGTCTGTAAGGGGGAACCATGAAATGTCACAGTACAAACAACATTATAACATCATAACTAGTTAGCGACTTCAAGATAAGCTAAACTTTACCAGTGAAATTACAAGATCAATCACAGACAACCAATGGCGGCATACCTGGCGAACGGCCCTCCTTGTTCAGGGTTTGTCTGTGCGTTGTACGTGCGATCACATCATCCATCTCCTGCTCGGACACCTACAGGAAAGACAGGCGAGGGTATTGGACCCAAATGTCCAAGTGGCAATCCTTTACACACTCCCTATTATGGCCAAATAATCCAAAAGTCCTGCTGTTGCAATATCAACACATGTTCACTAGGTGGCACCAACTCTGTACACCATAACAACTGACTTCTCACATGTAACAGAGGGGGCCGCAGTTATTTCTACAGAAACAGAAAAGTGCTGAATAAACGCACCAATCCAGACACCTGATCTGCATCCTGTTCTACTGAAGTGTTTGGTTTGACTCTACAAATCACAAAACTGAGGTCCAGCTACATTCAACCAAAAGATTCATATTAACAGCAACTTTTGTTAAATCCCACATTTTGAGTTTATATAATTGTAACAGTTCAGTTACAGAGCATCGATTTTTATAAATATGAAAAGATACGTGGCAATAGTTAACCAATTAGCACTTCCGCCTCGCACCTCCAGGTGTGGGGTTCGATTCCCGACTTGGGTCTGTGTGCGTGGAGTTTGTATGTTCTCCCTGTGCCTGGTGGGTTTTCTCCGGGTTGTCTGGTTTCCTCCCACAGTCCAAAGACATGCGGGTTAGGTTGATTGGTGTCTCAAAATTGCCAGTAGTGTGTGTGTGTGTGTGTGTGTGTGTGTGTGTGTGTCCTGTGGTGGGTTGGCACTCCACCCTGGTCGTCTCCTGCCCTGCGCCCTATGTCTCCTGGGATGGGCTCCAAGCTTCCTGCGACCCTTAACAAGATGAAGCGGTATCGAAGATGACTGACTGGCTGACTGACTGGCTGACTGACTGAATAATGTCTACTACAATGAATTATATGAGCAACATACAGAAGTGCTTGAGAAAATAAAGCAGGACACAGTATGACAGGCACATGTACCAAAAGGGTAAAAGCACCAAAAATTGGGCTGTTATTTTCGCCCATACTCATCTCCACATGGCTACCCACCCCCAGCACAGAACACCAGCTCAGGATGCACGTTCCCTGCTTTGTTTACACAAGCTAAGACCCCCCATGTGAGCTTCCTAAAAATGTCTTTTGGTTGTAAAGAAAATGAAGCTCACATCCCTTCCAGCTTCCGACACACACCTACTCAGCACAGAGCATTAGTGGGTTTGGTGTTTTGAAGGAATCTGATCAGTTAAATGTGGTGGAGGCAATGTCACTAACTGACCTGAAACATGCATTATTCACACGGCGGTGAACATTAACAGTTTCTGAAGAAAGATCGTATCGCATCTGGAATGCAGGGAAAGGAAGCCTGCAGTTACGCAGTTTTTTCTCGGAAAGTTTGAAAAGTGGTGCCTAATGTGAGGCCAATGCTACAAAGTTCTGAAACTTCAGTACGTGGAAGTCAGGAGGGATCACATCACATCACAGGACAGAAAGTTAGCCAAGGGTCACACAGCAAAAATAAACCAGCCATTAGCATTACAACAAAACATGCAGCAATCTTTATAAATAAACGGGTATCAGAATTATCGGTAATCAGTGGCTCACCAAACAGGAAGTAATGATTTGTACACACGACTCGCTACCGCATCACGTTTGAGGCTGCCTACTTACAGCTGTGGGCTGTATTGTACGTAAATAAATAAGACATAAACACAGTGTGAATGACACGGTTATAAAAGCAAAGGGGTTTAGGCGTGTGACAGAATACGCATTGGGGTTACAAACACAACAGTCCAAAGGTTCAAGGTCATGTTGAAGTTTTACTGCCACACCTTTGAGCAAGGTACTTTAATTAGCATAACGCACAGTAAGCGTGATCTCACCTTTGGATTGGGGTGCCGGCTGATGATTAGGCTAACTGGGCCAGGCCCACACTCACTCAGGATAGCGTAGGCCTCACCGAGGGCTGCATGGCGCAGGCTGACCGAGTCCACCTCTAGAATCTGGTCTCCGCGACTACAGCAGGATGAGGAAAAAACTGCAGCTGAAATCCTACAATCTCCAGCAGCTCAACATCCAGCTATATTAAACCCTCGCCCGCAGCGCGTGACCCTCGCCCGGAGCGCAGTGCGTGACCCTCGCCGAGAGTGTGGTGCGTGACCCTCGCCCGGAGCGCAGTGCGTGACCCTCGCCCAGAGTGTAGCGCGTGACCCTCGCCCGGAGCCCAGCGCGTGACCCTCGTCCAGAGTGCAGCGCGTGACCCTCGCCCGGAGCGCAGTGCGTGACCCTCGCCCAGAGCGCAGCGCGTGACCCTCGCCCGGACCACAGCGTCTCTCATGCCCCTCGCCCGGCACGCCACATCAAGTGCAAGTAATTACATTATAATTTCTTTGGTGAGACTGACGTAGTCTTTGTTGAAATTCAAATGACATGCAGAACTTTAAAAAAACATTATGCGTACACTACAGAAAGCACATGGAAAAATGTTTGAAATGAAAGGTCTTGAAATTCCCTCACCTGAGCCTGCCATCCATCTTGGCAACAGACCCTGGTGATAAACTGTGGATGTAGATGCCGGGTGCTCCGTTCTCCAGAGTGAGGCAGCAGGCCCCAATTCCGAGTCCTACACCTGGCTCTGGAACAGCAGAACCCACACACTGACATCACGCTCCAAACACACACACAAACACACATTCTCACACAGACACTTGCCAAAGCAAAACTGCAGCAGTTCTGAACATCTAACACCTGTGCTGGTAAATTCAAAGGTCACATATAAAGCACACAGAACAAATATGTAAAAGGTACATTATTCCATTTGTAAGTGTCTATGTGTTTATTCTTCTTTATACAATTAGGTTGATGACTGTAATGAATAAAACGTGATATAAATCAAGCAGAGAGGAAGCTTTATGAAGAATGTTACCAGTTTTTGTGTTACTGCCCCTCCAGCTCCCACACTGAGGGAGGTTTATCTGATGTACACACTTGGGTTAAAACATTTGCTTCTCTTCTGTTTCCTCTGCTTACCTTTGTTGAGGGAGACCTCCATCACAATGCGATCCTTAGGCCCAGCACCTTTGTGCTGGGCCGTGTCCCCGTCCTCGGAGCCCAGCCGGGGGAGCGACTGTGTGCTGGCCCCAGCGGAGCTGCAGCTGCCAAGGGGGGTGGAGCCAGGGCAGGGCGCGTGGCTGGGGGCAAGGCTGGGGCTGCGCAGGCGTGTGCGCACAGTCAGTGTCACCACACCCTTTCTCAGTTGCTATGGGGAAAAGAGAGTTTCACCTCACTAACACGGCGCTCTGCGTCCAATCACATGCTGTCATCCGAGAGAGTCACGTGAGCCAATCACATTCAGTCACCCAGGAGAGTCACGTGAGCCAATCACTTTCAGTCATCCGGGAGAGTCACATGCACAGTGCAGGCTTCCTGCAGACGCTGCCTCTTCCAAAGCCAACACCCCCTTACCTTGAAGGTGTGGATGGCCTGCTGGTGTGTGAGGCCCTGGAGAGACTCCCCGTTCACCTCAAGGATTTCATCACCTGTGAGAGCAGGATGTTAGCACATGATGGTGCTGAGTGAGGTCTGTGAGCCTCTCCCAGGGCATTTCAGGGGTCCTGTACTGTTCACATCTTCCCTGCGTCTCATTTAGGACTGACCCACTACACCCCCTGCTTTTCATATGTGTCATATACACATACATGCTTAAAACCATCATGAACAAACATACCCTCCTTGAGTCTGCCATCAGCTGCAGCAGCCCCGTTGGAGAAGATGGTCTTCACGAATATACCCATTCTTCCACGAGCAGAGTCCTGTCCACCCACAATGCTGAAGCCCAGGCCCTTTTGGACAAAGGCGTGTAAGTGTCACACGAGTTCTCCCAAACATTACAGAAGTGTAACCATTTCAGCATAATAAGAGAGAAACCACTGGGCTCTCAGAAAGAATGTGCCATAAAGGGGTTATCAGCCATAACAAATGAGACTGTTCTCAATTTGCAATCAGACCAGCTCCTACATGTCTTCATCTCAGACAGACTTACAATGAGGACATTAACACCATGTAGCCGGTTCTCACCTTGCCCTGTCCCTTCATGAGGACAATGTTCGAGATAATCGATGGATGGGCCAGTCGCCATGGCGACTCCACTTGAACAGTGCTGAGGGACCTCGCTGACTTCTTTATTTTATATTCCTGAGGTGATCACAGAAACAAGGATAGCAATGTTCTCAATCAACTCAACTTAGATCACCATTTACACCTGCTCTGCTCTCGCCTTTCCCCATTAATTACTAACTGTTGCCCAAAGTTTCAGTTGGTAATACCACCACAGTACTATAGTACTGTAATCGGAGTAGTTATACAGTAACCTTTTATAGTAATACAATTAATCATCTTGCTAAGTAAAAAAAAATATATACTAATCTACCACGGATGTGTTAAAAATTGTAGCACCTGGTTTTCAGACTACCAGGTTTGGTTTGTGGGACGGCCCTGCATTTCCCTCCAGGAGGCTGACAGACTGACCCATTGCACCCTACCGGCCCACATTTCCCTCCAGCACGCCGGCAGGCTGACCTGACGGAGGCTGCCCATGTCTGGCTGTTGGGGAAGTGAGTGCTTACGAGCCCCACATGCACTTGGCTCGTCAAAGACGGCGTCCCCATTTTCTATCGTCAGTTCATCATTCTCCCCAACCGACTCCAAGCGACAGCTGCCTCCTGTAACACCATCAAACACATCAAGGGTAGTCTGACTGAACACAGGGTTCAGAACACACTGAGGGCAGTCTAACTGAACACAGTGTTCAGAACACACTGAGGGCAGTCTGACTGAACACAGGGTTCAGAACACACTGAGGGCAGTCTGACTGAACAGTGTTCAGAACACACTGAGGGCAGTCTGACTGAACACAGGGTTCAGAACACACTGAGGGCAGTCTGACTGAACAGTGTTCAGAACACACTGAGGGCAGTCTGACTGAACACAGGATTCAGAACACACTGAGGGCAGTCTGACTGAACACAGTGTTCAGAACACACTGAGGGCAGTCTGACTGAACACAGTGTTCAGAACACACTAAGGGCAATCTGACTGAACACAGTGTTCAGAACACACTGAGGGCAGTCTGACTGAGCACAAGGTTTAGGAAAGATCCACTGCACAGGCCCACAAAAGAAAGAAAAAAAAAATAGTATACATTAAAAAACAATCAGTAAACTACAAATATCTTTTATTAACTTCAAAATCTTAAAAAAAAAATTAAACTTTACATTAATACTGCCAAAATACAGGCCTTTTGTTTGTTTAGCAGACACTGTTACCCATAGCAACACAGTTCCAGTAGTCTGTAAAATCAACTGAATAAAGGATAAATTTAAGCAAATCGGTTCCTACTTCAGGTCAAAAATATTATTTGCTACCTGGTATATAATTACACCTGACCTCCCACACACTCGAAATCTAGTTTTGATATTTCTAACATTAAACCTGGACTGAACCACAAACAAACAAACAAACAAACAAACAAACAAACACACACACACACACACAGGTGGTCTGGCTGAAACAACTGTACTGCTAAACAAACACAGCTGTAAATGTTAGCATGTTTTATTATTGTTGCTGAGGATATTAAAAAATTTACAAACAATGAACAGATCCTACTTGTAAACCATAAAATGTCCAAAGAGGTGGCTTCTCTGACCTTGGGATCGACTTCTTAACTGCATTGATGTGGGGCTCCGACAGGTTCCTTTCATTTCTTCTGTTCGCCCGAGTTCTTCTACTTTATCCGCCCATGAAAACTGCAAAATAAAAACGCTGTGAGGGAAAGACAGAGGAGGACATGCAGTAAGCAAGCACAGAAAAGGGCTCAGCATCGCCGTGGAAACCATGTCCTTTTACACCCCCCACTTAGAAACTGGCAGCCACGTCTCAGAATCTCATTGATGGGAAGGGGGTACTGCCTAAATGAATACACACAGGAATCGCAGACACTTCCTGTCAACTTCAGAAGACACAAAGCTAAAATACCGAGGTAAACTTTGGAGTGCATACACTGACCATCCAAGTGAAACACTTAGAAGAAGAAAACTCCACAGTGACCCCTATAGCACCACGCAGGTACTGTAATACTCCCACAGTAAAGAAAATCCATTCACAATAGACAACTAAGATTTTACCACCATTCAGCCACTTCCCCTGAAGAAATGTTTTTCTACTTCCTCAAAGTTCACGTTTACCCAAAATACTCAAGGATGCAACAACGTCTTACAGGTCACAGTGTGGTGAGGATACATTCTTTAGCAGTCTGTTGTAACTTTTAGTTATAACTATTGGCTAGACACAAGTAAATTTAATGAACCAAGGAGTGAGACCTCCAGATGGGGTCTCCTGTACATGGGTATGGCATGCTAGAGAATAGCGGTGACTTCCTGTGCTCCGACTGTCTGGTCACATGCCTGTCACCTGTTCCCATCACTCTGTTACCTGTTCCTCTCATACCCGTTCTCGAACTAACCACTCAACTCGCACCACTATGGAAATTCACTGAGACAGACTCTTTCTTTCACAGTTGACCTCCAAAAGTCACACCTGTTGCACAGCCTATAGACAAAGTTCACCACCTCACTCAGCTTCCACCCAGAACACAACCCCGGCGCATATGTGAACTGGGCCAGAGGACTGCTCACCTACTCTCGAACCTTGTCTCTTGTCGAAATAAACAAAAGTATTCATATAAAAGTATTTATATTTTGTCTACCAAAAAGAGATCTAAAAAACCTGTGACCATAGTTACCATAACTTTACAAATAATTCCTGTGACCCCCACAGTAACACAGTTCTCACAAAGTTCTCACAAACTATTTTTAGATGGACATTTAAAAATGTATTTTACATGCTATAAATTAAACAACACTAATTACACGTTGGCCTCGCATCAAAACTGACATATAGTTTAACTGTTCAACATTTGTAATTCAGTAACCAATTTGAGTTCCACAAAAGTTCTGTTCTATGTTGAAAATAAATAAAAATCCAGAAAATCAAGCATGGAAAACTATGAACAAATCTCTACTTTCTGAACAGTTTCTTTTCTCACAAGTTTAAATAATTACACCCAGAGGAAACTGGTCTGTTTCAGGTCTGGAAAGCAGAAGGAAACTAATCTGATCAGGGAATTGTCAGTTTTCAGATTTGCCAACTCTCTGCTGGTTGAGTAACTTTAATAATAACTGTGGTAGACTCGCAATTCTCTCTCTCACACACACACACACACACACACACACACACACACACACACACACACACACACACACACACACACAC
>JABJVR010029892.1:0-15551 GCA_025773905.1 Chitala chitala
GGACAGTTTTATGATGGCCAACACTGTGCAGTTCAGTTTTATGAGGGCCAACACTGAGCAGGACAGTTTTATGAGGGCCAACACTGAGCAAGACAGTTTTATGAGGGCCAACACTGAGCAGGACAGTTTTATGAGGGCCAACGCTGTGTAGAACAGTTTTATGACGGCCAACACTGTGTAGGACAGTTTTATGATGGCCAACACTGTGCAGTTCAGTTTTATGAGGGCCAACACTGAGCAGGACAGTTTTATGAGGGTCAACACCGTGCTGGTTGGCACTGTCTTGACCAGCTGTAGAGTCGACAGGGAGCCATGACAGTGTGTAACTCAGCTGTAATGTCTGTTACATTTGTTTAGGTAATAGGGATGTCTCACAGCACAATTCCGTTTTCTCGTCGTCGCTTTTTTTGTACTGTGTTGTATCATTATATCCCTGTTAAACATCCTTTTCCTTGAAAATAAACCATATTACTGACCTTTATGTATGTATTAAAATTAAGTTAAACTCTTTCTTTTACATTTACTGTGTGTGACTCCTAGTTTGGGAATACTCTATTCCTCACAGCAATAGATTTATGGACAGGATTAAATGGAACTAAAGCCATGAAACAATCTAAACTTCAGTGTCATACCACTGTTCAGCTGCCTGCTCCTTCTCCTTTATTAAATCAGCCTCTTCCTCTCTCTTTCTCCTCTCTCTCACTCTCTCAACCTGTGTAAATATGACAATGATTAACTGTGGGTTCCACAATGCAAAGATGAAAATTAACTTTTGGAAAGTGACATGAAGCGCAGATTACGGATGATGTAAGGGACTGCTTTCCCTTGCCACCTTGAAAATCCCTCCCATAACGAGTGACCCACTTGGCCACTTAATGAGGAGTTTGGGAGACGTTGTGAATTTAATAAGCGGAAGAAAATGTAAAGCAGAGAGGTGGTGCTGGGGGGCTAAGAGGAGCGACATATTTCTCTACTAAAAGCATGGAGTAACTGACTGAAGAGGATGATGGGAAAGACTGGGGTGGGGGGGGGTTGTTCAGCACGGTCCCTGGGCAACAGATAGGCTCTTTGGCCTTGAAGTACATGTCATTGTAGAAGTTTCTAGGCTTCCTTGATGTTTGTTTTGGTATGGGACAAACATGAGGACCCACGAATTCTGGGCTGAAAGCGTGTAAGTGGGAAAGAATCTGGAGTATTTATAACAAGATGTAGAGGAAGTGAAATGGAGTATTTGACATCTGTCTCCTGTTTAAGCTACTGACCGTTAGCACAAAACAGATAATATACAATGCAGGTTTTGCTCGTGTATTTTTGGTCTTTATTATTTAAAGAAACTAATATACAAATTATGTATGAGTTGTCGTAAGTGAGGGGACACTGGGGTTACCTAGATGGACGTTTGCTCGTTTCCTATGTTTTCATGACTGTTCCCCTGTGATTTCACTCACTATATTTGTAGCATAAAAATGCTACAGTAAATCAAACTTTATTCAGTTGAGAAATTGACTTCTTCCTTTTGTCAGTTTAGTTAATTTCATCAGCTCCAATGCAGAGTGCACAATGTGAGGTCCTCTTGGCCATTACCTGAGCTGAACTTTTAGTTGGTTGATCATACTGCCTGACTTCATAGTGCTGATGACACTTGACTTGAATCTCTTTGTTGTTGTGTTACAGGTTCTTTCTTTAAGAAGTGTGTGTAGCTAACAGGAGATTTCTGAGATCGGCTCTCTAAGCAAAAGAGAATGAATTTGAGGAGTGATGTGCTTTACAATGAAACTTAATGCAAGCAATGCAAAATGATGGGGATTCACACTGAAAGGACCTCTGTGAACTCTCCACATGTGGGAGTTGTTGGGGGAGGGACCTGAACTTGCTTCCAAGGCCCGTGTAAAAGTGCTGATTTCATTGTTGAAATGATGCTGTTGTTTCCAGGCAGAGTTTTATCATCCAAAGCCTGACTGCTGACAGGGTCATATTGTGAAGATTCTCTCCAGCAGCAGGCGACGATAACACCAGTGAACGTCAAAGTGGAGGCCGTGCTGCAGACCACACGGCCCACCCTTCTCAGCAGGCCTCACTTCCTGCTGCATCTCACTGCACTTTCACACTTCAGAACTTGGTAAAGAGAGCTGAATATAAGGCTTTTATTTCCTCGTGTTGGCTGCTTGTTCTTTTGTCTTATTGGACGTGATGAACAGGCAAGGAAGTTTGCAGCTTGGGCAGTCGGGCCATGGTGGGAAGTAGTGAGAATTACATCTCCTTCTCTGAGTTTTTCAAATTCATGTTCCCATGTTCCCCGTTTTCTTAAATCCTCTTTTTCTCCTGTCTCCACTAGACTTTTCTCTTTGCTCGAACCCCTCGGCGTTTCCTTAATCTCTGCGACATGTGTGAGCACATGGAGTTCACACGTGTGTGCCCAGACTCACGCTGTTTTCCATCCCGTGTGTTCTACAGAAAAGCGTTCAAAATAATGCAGTTTTCTGCAGCTGCCCCACTGCTGGAGCAAACGGCCGAAGTGCGTCGGTGTGCGTGGGGCAGGCTGTGTGTTAGAACTCACCCTGACAGACGGTGGGGATGGAGGGGGACGTGCTCTCCCCACCACTGCCTGGTGAAACAGTAGTCATTTCCTCAAGCTGTGTACGTCTGTCACGAGCACAGCATTGAGGCACCAAACTGCTCACTGGAGCTTTCAGTGACATCCACAGTGAGGCAGACTGGACAGGATCACAACACGGTTCTGGGTGTCTCTGTGTTCCACATGTTGAGGCGGCGGCCACACAGTACATTGAAAAAATATAGTCCAAATACATTCCATGCATCATGCAAGTGTTCTGAATTATTTAAGAATCGCTGGTTTTACATCTCAGGAGATGAGCATGGGATATATTGGGCACAGGTTTTCTTGCTAGCTCTTTTGAATCCATTAACCTCAGTCCCTGTTAATGTTATTGTGGTACATTTAAATTGTCCCTGTCCAGAAGACTATGAAGTATTTTTGACAATAGCTGGAGAGTTCCTCAGTAATATGGTTTAGGCCTGTGTTTCCTCAGCTGACTGTCAGTGCACATATTCCTAGTATAAGACTTACATAAATGACATGCTGATTACTTTTCAAACTTAACTACATGCCTTTATAGCAGCTGAGACATTTTCATCTTAAAATTCTGACAAACCTTACAACATGTATTACAGCAGCAGTGAAATGCAGAAAAGCCAGTAAGGCCATCTTTAGCCGTGTCACTATCTGAGTAGTTCTTTTTCCCACGCAATTAGCTCTCTGAATACGATGGAGTTGTCTTTACCAAAGATTTTCCCCTCTTTTTACCAGCTTTCCCATCTCCCATGCCTCAAAACATCCCATCACACTTTCAAATGTGTGTTTGCCTACTGCTGATGTCTGTGTGTTGTCTGAGCTTGAACAAGTGTTAGGGCTCCAGATGAGGACGTTGGGAAAGGTTGGGAAATGCAGCTCTTACACGTGTGTATAGGCGGGAGTGGCCAGGAGCTGATCGCTGTGCCCAGGATATGGGTTTAAAGTGTACATTTGCTCTGTGACTCAGCACTTGTTCTGCTGCTATTGTCACGGGACACTCTTGTGTTCCAGAACTCATGAGTCTCCAGGTTTGCTAATCCAGCACCAAATGTCAAACAGAAATTTTTAGTTAATGGCCAGCGCTTGTGTTCTTTTGATGCTCTGTGGTGAGGCTCAGGGTTGGCAAACCTTTTGATCTGCTACTGTGAATGCCGGCTCCCATGAGGAATCCGGTTCCGTTTGTAGAGCTGTAGTTGACGGGCCGCTGGGCCAACTACAGCTCTTTGTGGTGCTGAAGCCTGTTTGATTTGCCTGTTCAGGCACACAGCAGCTGATGGATTTCTGTTATTGCTGTAAGCAGCATGGAAAAACTGCTATCAGAAGAGCTGCATGAACACCTGAAGGCCCCAAGGATGTAGTGTAGGGGTGGGGGGGGGGTCTCATCTGGGTGAGAAGGGTTATACACATTGTCAGTCACAGTCCCCCACCCCAAGCTGTCAGGGGAGTAAACACTGACCATTCAGCTGTGTGTGGGCACTCTCCATGCGTGTCACAGTGTTGTTCACACTTCAGCTTTCCACACGGGTGTACAGCCCTTCATCATTGAGGGGTCACATGACTTACAGACCCATCTTCACCCAAAGCCTGCTTACCCTGGAAGTCTTCTACCAGTCCAGGAATAAATGATGGGATTGTGGAAAATAATTTATAATTAAACCTGTAGTGAAGGAGAAATGCATTTTAAAATAGTCATATAGTTCAGTTGTTAAGGTTTTAAAGTAATTCTGTGTAGTATACAGATCAGATTGCAAAACCTGTACTTAAATGACTTCCTTTAATAGGTTTGCATAAGGATTAAGAGGGTCGCACGGTATAAACAGTGTATAAAAGCCTGAAAGAGGTAGTCTTTAAAAAAAACCATTTCAGCCATGCGTGCAAATCAACACACAAAGTGACATTAGAAATTAATTTTTAATCATGGAGCGTAAGCTGGTTCATGTGAACCGGTACTGCAGAAGACAGGCTTGGAGGAGAGGAGAAGGCTCATTAAAGTCAGAAAATGCATTTTGTTGTTAAATCCATGAAGTGAAGCATAAATGCATTTTTTTGGTGTGTCTGACAGCCAGGAAAGCACTTGAGAAAGGGAAATCCAATTATATAAACAAAGCTGGTATAAAAAGAAGGCGGATTTCTCATAAAGAGGGACTCTTATTAGGAATGGTTCGCTGAAGGAGAGAGCTGGAAAAAATAGACGGAGGGGTGGGGGCATGATGAAAAAGGGTAATGGGAGAACAAATATAGCTCCAGGGGTCTGGGGCTCTCAAACTGGCTAAGAAAGAGCAGGATGGCCTTCTTATGGGGGTCCAAATGTCTGTCCTCACACCCTTGTGTGCTGTTACCATGGGCATCATCTTGACAGTGTTTGGCTTTTAGGTTCAATCCATTTTGGGAAGGGAGGTGTGTGTGTGCGTGTGCGTGCGTGTGCGTGTGCGTGCGTGTGCGTGTGTGTGCGTGTGTGTGTGCGTGCGTGTGCGTGCGTGCGTGCGTGTGCGTGCGTGTGTGTGTGTTTTCATCTGAATAAAGGAGACAGAATTTCAGAGCGGGACTAACAGAGAGTGAAGTGTCTGTGCCAAGCACTGTTGCTTAGCAACCACCCCCCCAGCCCTGCATGCAGGACACAGCGCTGGTGAGTACCCGCTACATCACCGCTGTGGAGAGGACATGGGGGAGGGGGGTCTCGTAATGCCATGATTCCTGTGTCATTATGGGTCAGGACCCCACTACCTCTGTCTGAACAGGGTACAGGAAAAGGGCAGCGGGGGGGGGGGGCTTAAAAAACAAGAGTGAGGTTTAGCTGACTCAACCTGGGACTGGTCCCATGGCAAAGGAATCGGGAAGGACAAGCACAGAGCTCACATGCTGAAGAGCATCTTCAGTCAACAGCCAAAAAAACAAAGTGAAAAACGCTTAAAGAGGCAAAAGGAACGGGGTGCTATTAATAAATGACCCATTTTTAGGATCTGAGTTTTCTTGCTGCTGACTAACAACAATCCAGACCTCCACTGTGAAAGTGGGCTTCCCTTACATATCTCGCGACTTGTGTCCCACCTCACGTCCTATCTGTGTTGGGCTTGGTGTGTTCCCTCAGGTCATGTGGGGAGTTTTGTGGGGGAGGGGTAGGTGGCTTTTTGCGAAAAGCAGCTGTAAAGCATGCATCAGCGTGCTTATTGTCCCTGCAGCTGTGACACCCAAACATCTCTGGGGCTGCCCAGTCTCATGACGCCGCTCTGGCCTGCAGCCTTGTCATCCACCCACTCCTTACTTCTCAAAGTTTAACACACGCTCCTCTTTAACTTCATTTAAAGTCAGATCAGCGTTCGCCTCAACACCTTGCATAAATAACCATCCAAACTGAAATTCTAAGACATTCCAAAGGGCAGAACCCTCTGCTGTTCCAAACCCGAATCTTAAAACATTTACACTGTTTTTTTTACCATGCCGTGCGTGTCTAAAGGATGACAAATTAACAGAGCGGAGAAGAAGTGGCCGTGTTTGCGTGTTTGAGAAGATGCCAAGTCCTAATTTCCTTTTACATGCTTTTATACACCTAGCAGATGGGCAAGTCTTAAAAGGATTTGTGTGTTCTTAGAAAGGCTTAATGCCGTTTGCCAATGTATTCTCAAAGGGGCAAGAACAGTGTAATATGTTGTCTGTTTGTACTGGCCTGTTGTGTGAGCTGTAAGTCAGCCATCTGCAGTGTGTGTGTATGGACAGCATTGAGCTCTATGCTGTGTGGTGAGGAGGATGCGCTGGCAAATGCAGTGGTCCAGAATGTAGCACAGCTGTCCCGTACAGCCTGGTCCATTGGTTCCGATATGGTGCTAGATCTGTTTGCAGGTGTTATGGTTAATTTCATTTTGATGATTTGTGTTCTTTTTCTGTTACAAACATATTTTGAGCAGTCCCCTTTTGCTTGTTAGTGAGTGTAGTACTGGAAAGCTCACTTTTCACTCCCCAGTTTGATTTTTTTTTTCTTCTCTCAGATTGGTTTGTGCAACTATGAAGAATCCTGTTCTTGAGCTTCTGTAACCATGGAGTCCCATCCAAGGTGTTACCATTGGCTGCACTACAGCCTCTGTAACCATGGAGTCCCATCCGAGGTGTTGCCATTGGCTGCACTACAGCCTCTGTAACCATGGAGTCTCATCCAAGGTGTTCCCATTGGCTGTGGTCTAGATGTAATGAAAGCCTTCATTATAAGTGGCTGAGTCTTGTCTAAAACATCCATAAGCAATGGTCTGATTTCAGTGAAGGAGACCCAGGATGTATGCCTGATATGTTAGCAGCTGGAGATGTGGGTATTCTGGGGGACAGCGGAGTGGGAGCTTGCTGATTGGCTGGACACCATGTGCTTTGATTTGTCAGCAGCAGGCCTGGAAATGTATCCATGCTTATTTTTTTCAGTTTTTCCAAGCACTAATCTGAACAGTGTGCAGCTAAAGCTGGGTAGCTGTGTAATTCACATTGGTGTTTAGGTGACAGCAGCACATGGGCCCACACTGGTCCTCATCAGGGAACGCCACGGCAGTTTTATGCCCAGTCCTTTGGGGATCCAAATGTCCTTCATAGCTCTTCTTTACAGGTAGTCCCCGACTTACGATGGATGTATGTTTTAATGATCCCATCATATATTGAAAATGTTGTAAGTTACGATCTGGACAAAACACCAAAAACACAGAAAAAAATACGTGCTCTGATAGCTAGATAACTGAACTGTGTCGATGGCTGGCGAGAGTGAGGCGTGTCACAAGGCGGGAGGTGCGCACATCCTGGCAGCGTCCCAAAGTATTGTACCGCATATGCTGCTGCAATTGCCTGCTGCGCGAAACTTAAAATATTTTTACTATTTTGTCATGTTCATATCATAACTCAGGGACCATTTGTATTTGATTTGTTTATAATAGTATTTTTAAACAACTGTTTATCCCAAGTGTTTTCTGGCTGTTTTAAACATTGCTGTTCCTATTATAAAACATCTAAATAGTGCGTGAAGATGTTAATGTGACATAGTTCTGACAGTTTGCCATGGTCGTTTAGTACATGTTTAAGCATCTGAAGTCTCCTTACGGTCAAAAACAAGTGAAGTGGTTTGGGCATAAAAAGCCAGTCTTTGGCTTGGATTGGCACCTCCTCCCACACTCTGGTGACCGGTAGTCATTTCCGCTCCTGTTTAATGAAGCTTCTTCTTGCTGGCCTGCACCTTTCAGGCGTCTGTGTTGATTAGGAGCACGGAACTCAGGGAAGGTATCAGCAGCATGCACCAGCTAAGGGGGGACGCTGTCCTTGGTGCTGAACACACTCACGACTGCAGTGGTGCTGAACGGACAGCGGCCCTCAGCAAACCGTCTCACCTGTTCCAGCTTCGCCAATGATGGACGCACCTCCCACTAAAAACTAATCCATCAGAATTGTGTGTGTAATGTGCTTCCAATGTGGGACATCCTTCTTTGTAGCATCCTGCTCATTCTATATTATTTAAACTTGGTAGTAAAGGGAGAGGGAGCCAATTTATATGGTTACGGTTTTATCTTGCACAGGTTATATTCATTATAAAACACAGAATCCAATTTTAAATGCATGTTTTCCTGTTTTTTCCAGAAGAGAAATTGCCTCACATTAAGATGTAAATCTTTCAGTGGCAGGGCATTTGTACAATGTGTGCAAGAATTGGGCATGAAAATGTGCTGCCCTCCTCACTAATTGTCCTCTCCCAGGAGAGCAGTACCACTGCAGGCCGAGTGATGCCAGTACAAGAGCCACACTCCCCCGCTCCTGAGAGCTGATGCCAAGGGAAGCGGCACTGAGCCAGGACGACATGCGAGGGTGTGCCCCTCACCTGGGCAGGGTGCCCACCAGGCTGTGGAGTTGTGTGTTCATGGAAACCCCTTGGAGAGTTAGTTATTTCTGCGGTTTGAGTTTGGTCAAAGTTGGCAGGTTTGCTTTATAGCTCAGGAGGCAGTACTGGGGGATGCAAGCATGTCTTTAGCTCTTAACTCTACTTGTTTGCACCTCAGTTTGTGGAAAACTCCCACACACACCCACAGCTTCCACAGGCCCTCAGATGTGTAGCTTTGTCAGCTGTTTGCTCTCCGTTGCTCTTGGTTTGTATTTATAAGAGCCCCGTGGGAAGAGGACAGGCATCCCTTCACTGACGTAGCTGGTTTGACACCCTATGGCCTCCGCACCCAGACTGCACTGCACTGTAGGCATGGACAGGTGTTAACTTGATGAATGGTAACAAATACCATCTAAAACCATTTGAGAAGCAGGAGCAGCTTAACCCAGTGCTGTACAAAATGTACAATGATATTTTGCAGCTGCACCAAAGTGTTTATTATTTGCGTGGAAAATGATGTTTAGGTGCTGATTTGGCACTAAAACTCGTCCACATCCATTAGGGACAGTTCACTGTTCCTTCCTTATAAAGAGTGTTTGAGATAAATGGTAACAGCCAATGATGCCATTACAGGAAGACGATTGAATAATATTGAAATAAAGACCTCTCAGCAGTTGGGGACAATTGTGTCTCAGTTAAAAGTGAGAATGAAGCAGCAGGTGAAAGGCAGCTAATAAATGACATAGTTATGCAGACATCAATTATGTAGGAATATAATCCAATGGCTTTCAGAGATGGGCAATAAGGAACTGAAGGACTTTTCGAGGACCTTCTAGGGCGGAGCTTGGTAGATCATGTGACAGGTACCCCCAAAATCACCACCTACACTATTTAAGATGTTTTTTTTATTCTGTGTAGCTGACCCACATGAATCCCCTCGTGCTTACAAAGGTGGGGCGTGTAAGTTATGGCTGCACATACGGACGTTTTGGGCTGCCTTCCCTGGGTTCACTGCAGCCCCAAACAAGTTCATGGCTCTAAGCGTTCATCGTGCGCCCACTCGGCCGCAGCTCACCTGGGCGTTTGCTCTGTCGGTGCCATGCACAGGCGGAGTGATACAGAGGTGCGGTGACAGCCGGGGTGGCGGAGCTCCCGCTTTCAGCGCCATGGTCATTACCCTGGTCTGACTGCTCAGTGGGGAATGCTTGAGTGCACGCCAAGCCAGCAGGGTTGTTGCCATAGTGACATACTGATGGTCAATGGGATGCATGCGTTCCTCCCACCTGCCAGTTCTTTTCCAGTATCATTTGTAAAGCCAGTTCATGTTGGTCTCAAACCTTGAACCAGACACTTCATGGGCTGTAGGACGCTAGCCTGACCTGGGGTATTTTCTCTTGCAAGTAGGAGCCTGATTCTTGTTTGATACCTTTAAGGGTTTCAGCAGCTTGGCAGAGCAATTCTCCTGTTTTGTACCTCTCTTATCGCACTGTGTAATAGACTCCAGAAGTAGCCATTTGCGTTTTCATCAGCTCTTCCCTTGACTCATTCAGTCTGCACTGTATGTGCATTCAGTCGCTCTGCTTGACTAGCCCCAGAAAAGCATTTAGATGCTCTAACTACAAAGAAAGATCCAATGAGTGTTAAGCTGCCAAAGTGGATAAACCGGTGCAATAATTAAAGTGACTTTTTTTTTTCAGAGAATTCAGAGGACTTTTTTAAACTTTGATCTAGCAGTATGTTGTATAATTAAATGCCTTTTCAAATTAATACCAGAAAACCCAAACTAAAATAATGATAGCCTAAAGATTTTTTTTCAGGAGTGGGAAATCCTGCTGCAGGTGCAGAAAATAAGCAAAATGGTTGATAAATCAAATATTAAACAATAGCACACTGTTTAAAGTTTATTCAATGGATGCACTTCACATACATATAGAATAAATGATGGGGGGGGAGATTTAAGAATTTTTAGAAGCCCTTGACAAATTCATTGTGAATGCCGAAATATCTGTGATTAGCCATGTGTAGTGGAGCAGGTTGGCCCATTACAGTAGAAACCCCCAGTGGTCAGGAGAAGACTTCACTCACTGCCCCACGTAGGGGACTCGGGTCTTTAACTCGGCAGGCCAGTCCTTTTTTCTGGTAACTCTGTATGGGCTGTGGCTGAGCAGGTTTGAACCACCCTTGTTACACTGGTGCCGTGACCTGGAGAAATACCAGCTGCTACCAAGTATCTGGCTGAGGTTGCTGCATATATTTATAAGCAGGGAATGCAGTGGAGGAAATATATAATATATATATATATATATATATACACATATATAAGCAGGGAATGCAGTGGAGGAAATAAATTGCTACAGTAAAAACCACTTGTTTGGACAAGAGTTTGATTTGACCTCTGACCTTGGGTTTCTGAATAGCCCTATATAACGTTATTTAACGCTGATGGCTAATTCTCTTGTCTGATAACTAAACCCAGCAGAGCCACCTTCATTACACAGACTCTCCTGGCTAATTTTCCCCTTGTGGCAATTTGTGGGAGGTTTGCTCACCTGGGTTCCTGGCAATGGATCGGTATTCGGTGTTCAAACGATTTTAATTGTGTGCAAACTAGGCTTGCGTTCATGTGGAGCCCTGTGGTAGGGGTTCTCACAGCATTAATATCACTTTCTGGATGCCCCCCTCCTCTTACACTTGAAGGGTGAAACAGGTGCAGATTGGATCAGTGCCTTGATGTAAGACTTCCAGGATGAACAGGTTGCATCTGCGCATGGTGTCTGTGAGCCGTGGGGGTCTCAATTAATATAAAACATGAGGCTCAACTCCTGTGTCTTGGCAGAACGTTCTGCACCTGTCTCCCTATACATGGTCACTGAATCATCTAACAGTTGTTCAGATATATTTCCTGCACCCTTTTTTAAGCAAAGTGTTGTTTTATAAAAGGCTAATAGTTTTTGGTTTGAAAGATGGAATTTTGGATTTGCTTTATGTATGTGTGCATTTACCAGAAGCCGGAAGTGTTCATGTCTGTTTCTCATTTGATCAGACAAGCAGAGCAGCAGTTTAAAACTGCAGCTTGGCGGAGCTGTGAAAGAGAAACATAGGTGTTAAAATGATTACCAACAAGCTCGGGGGATAAAAAGAAAGTGATGCATGCTCAGTAGACAAGTCTCTACACACCATGGCAATAAAGAAAATGTCTGTAAAACGATTACAGAAAGCAGAGAGTGTGGTACAACACAAAAACACAAGAGCCCAGAGTTTGGAGGTGCAGTAGACCACCTACACCCTCAGCCAATCATCAGTGGTCACTGAGGTGCAGGTATCCAGTTAACACATATTCCTTTTTATGAGAGTACTTTTAGAAACAAAGCCAAGGTTCTCTAGTATTAAGTGGTTCACAGTTAAAGATGCTATGTAGGTTCCAGCGCCAGTTTTGTGTTCAAGTATTCAAAAATCTGCCTCATGAGTTATTTTTAGAGCAATGTATAACGGGTGGAACTTGAAGACCCATATCACTCTCCAGTGGAGGTACACGCAATCGTAACTTGTGTTTGAGTGTATGCATCTATTTCTGGAAGGGTCTATATAGCAAATGATATTTGTTTGTCATTAGATGGTGCATTTTGGCAGGACATCACAATGCGGCAGGCGTGATGCATCTGTAATGTATTCACAATGTTAATGATGCTGCACCTTCAGTTTTCAGGATGTCTACAAATTGGTACAACCTTCGGTTTTCTGAACGTGAAAGTGCACACATGCGAAATGTAAAAATAAAAATGCCAGCCGTCGTGACTTTGATATTAGGGGTGTAATGGTTTGAACAAACAGTCTCAGCCTTTATAATACAAACTCATCATTTTCACATTTTGTTTTTCCATGGGCTGCCCACCTCACGATAGAACAGATTATTGTTTTTTCACGCTTGAGTGCACCATCGCTTCAGCAGAATCCTTCACGGATTTTGCCCAAGTTATAAAAAAAAACAGGCTATTGAAATAAAAATGTATTTGAATGGAAATGTTTCTCTGAGGTCTTTTCTCAGTACTTTTCGGCCACGGTGTCTGAGTTACGCTGTTTGCCAGTTGTAGCTGGAAGCCATTGATAGCTCAAACAATTTGGCTTTTTTCCTGTAGCAGTGAGTGGGTTGGGGTGGGGGGTGCAGCAGTTCACGAGCTCCTGCTGTTCAACCTTCCATCCATAAGTGATCGTCACGCAGCTCCTCCAATTGACTTTGCTGGCCATCCTGCAGAGTGAGACCTGATTGGCTAAACATATCGAACAAATCAAAGGTGCAACTCTCAGCTGCCTCAAGCCTAGACAAGTTTCAAGGTCAGTGGTTGAAAAGGAACATGATTAGACAATAGTGTTGAATTTGAAAATAAAAAATACTGCAAAAATAGAAAAAAAGAAAAAAGGTGTGTGTGTGTGTGTATGTGTATATATATATATATATTGCGTCACAGTCTCCAGTGGTTAGAGTATGGGTTATATAGGAAGCTTACAAGTGACCTTTTAATCATAACGTCTGCATCTCATGTTTTCACATTTTTGAAATCGTTTTGCTCTTCTGAAAATCACAGTTGACATGTGATGCTCACTTTTATAGAGATACCACATGTGTCTTGAATCAGCTGTGATGTAGAGAGGGGGGCACACTGCCAGTACGACCTCCCTGGTCTCTGTATGCTTTAGTGTCAATTGTGGATTAATCTAACAGTCTGTTACAGTCAGTCTCTCAGCCTCTTCCCATATACAAAATGAGTTTTTGTACATGCTTTCTAAATAAGCCTCTAGTTACATGATCTGTTGGCATTTTTTCGTCCTCTGACTCTCAAGCACTGGAGACCCTTCAGGAGAAATCGGGTAACGGAGAAGGCTGGACAACTATAGACACGCTTTACAGAGAGGCTGGGAGGCGTGTCATCAAAATTAGTGCTGGCTGCTTCAGCGAGCAGCATGCTAAACTCCACGGTGCAGTAGAGGGATGAGCACCAGGTCAGACCTCCTCCCCGTCTATGATTCTCTTATAAAGCTCAACAATTTATTAGTGATTGTGCCACATTTGTTTAAGGGAAGGAAATCATATAAAACTTGGGTTACGGTTAGGGTTAGGGCACACAGAAAGCAGTAAAACCACTGATACTGTCTAGACACTCAAAGTATCTTCACTACCAATCAGTTTGAGATTACGTCCTGTAGATGATTTACTGCTTTCTTATCTTGCACTACTGCAGTTCAACTAATGTCATAATTCTGAGTTCCCCTCCTTTAATGTAAAATGACACCTTGGAAGCAGGGGTGAAAAATACACAAACCTTTCTAGGTGATACCCTGGGGTCCAGGTAAAAGGAGGGTATTCAGGTGTGTGTGTGTGTGTGTGTGTGTGTGTGTGTGTGTGTAAGGCTTCATTCTCCATATTATGCCATTATTATGATAGTTTGCATTTTGCTGGGAAACTGATTAGAAAAGTGCTATAAAGAGCATGTTAGCTGAAGGCTGAGACACAGGTCCACTGAGGCAGACCGAGGCGGTTACTTCTGCTCCACACCATATGCTGCTGTAAGTGTCTGGTTTTATACCCACATATCCAAGGTGCTTGTGTTTGTACTGCTTATCTTTAGTTCTGTTACCTGCGGTGATTCAGCTCAGTTCAGCATATTTCTATAGAGCGCCTTTCACAGCACACTGAGCAACAGTAAAATGCATAAATTACTCTCGTACTGTTTGTATACAGAATAAAGCCTGAAGAAAAACCAGTCAACAATGGAAGAGGGGAAACAAAAACAGACTGGTGAGGAGAGAAGAAATGTCTCTGAATGTTCAGTGTGGACGGTCTGTGCCCCCACCCCACCCCACTAAACCCTTATTTTTCTTGTCTTTCTCCCCAGTCTTGCACTAGTACTGTTCATCTGTTCTCTCCAGACCTCATCAGACTGCATGTTCTCCCCACTAGCTCTAACCCATGTCAGTCAGGATCACTTACAATGAGAATTGAGTTTGTGTTGCCTTTGGCTGTGCCCTGTGGCTTTAAGGTAGGATTTAGCTCTTAACTATGAGTGTCTTCTACATCCATTTGATGTGTTCAGGGATCACATAGTAGTTGAACATCCTGGCTTTATATGTAATCCCTGCTTATTATATTTACAATTAGGGTGAAATCCTTGCTTTGGATAAGAGGGATTAAATTCTCTCTGGCCTCATTTATACCACATTTACAGGCTTCTGTTTGCAGTGACCAGAGAAGGACACAGGTGTACCATCGAGAGGTAATGTGGCATTGTGGGTAATGAGATATTTACATATATATATATTTTTTTTACATTTAACAAGAGGCAAGCAGCAGCAGCTGGGTTGTGCCAGTGACATGAAAAATGTGACCTAGATGGTTACACTGAGGAAATGTTGGAATTTTAGAAATACGAAACAGGACGTTTTGAAAAGAATGTTGAAGAAGAGACCTCATTTCCAGCACAGGGGAGGATGCAGAGTGTGCTTGTGGACTGAAATGGGAAGAATCAGTATAGGAAAGACAAATCAGAGCCCAAAAAACACACATAGCAGCTTCCTAGTTTGGGGGGGCACGCTGTGTCTGGTGGGCATGTTAGTCATCTTCCTCAACAGGTCTGAGTAATTAGATGCTTCTCTCATGAGAGCATTTGATTATACATGTGCTCCCACTGTACCAGAGAAACCCTTACACCGGGGTGAGGGGAGGTACTGGGATCATCAGCCTATGTACGACTCACACTTTTAGTTCACATTTACAGTATTCCTGACTTGTCAGCTTCGTATGGCTGGAAAGAAGCTTTTCTTTAGACCATGATGCATTCATGAACACTGTACAGTCTCAAATTCCATCAAAAGGAGCTAACCCTAACCAGCACAGCCCTGCTTTGCTACAACTACTGCTTTTAAAGGCTGCTTGGAGGTAACAGGATTGTGATGGAGAGTTTGATAGAGAAGTGAAGAAGAGAGAGCAAGCAGAGTGGAGTGGGTGGACAGGAGTGTCAGGAGTGATGTGTGATAGAAGGGTGTCTGCAAGAGTGGAAGGGAAAGTTTACAGGACCGTAGTGAGACCAGCTGTGCTGTATGGCTTGGAGGCAGTGATGCTGACAGGAG